>MU223909.1:83569-98794 GCA_018584345.1 Thuja plicata | reverse complement strand
GACAACAAGCAACCAAGATTTGGCACTTATGAAGAAGCCAAACCAAAAATCAAGTCAGATCTTGTTGTCAAGAAAATTGTAAACAAGAAGAACAAAATGGTAAAGGACTTAACCAAGAAATTTGCAGTTGCTGAAGAAGGTGAAGAGGAAACCGAAGGAAAGGAGGAAGAAACCGAGGGCCAGTCACCCATCAATGAAGATACAGAAAAGAGTGATTCAAAGACTACACAGTCATATTCACCACCTCCTCCTCCACCTAAGAAACCAAGGACAACAGCTGCTTCAAGAACAAGAAGCAAAATAGTAAAGGAAGCAACTACTTCACTGTTGAAGAAAGGAAGAGTGAGAACCTACAAGATAAAACCAGTCTCACCAAAGGGGAAATAAACCAAAAGGATGAAGAAAAATAAAAAAGTGAAGAAGTTAAGCAAGATGATAGTATGATGGAAAAAGAAGAAAAATATGTTGATACACCCAAGGCCACTGAAGAGAGGTCTTCACACAACCAACAGGTGGACTCTGAACAAAAGCAGCAAGAAGCTTCATCTTCTCGACCTTCATGTACCATATCAATTCAATCTCAAGATTTACAAATGGTAGTTCACCAATCTGTCTCCCAACAGAAGAAGAAGAAGAAGAAGAAGAAGAAGAAGAAGAAGAAGAAGAAGAAGAAAGTAATAAAGAAAGATATCTTGGTTGAAACACTTGATGAGGTAATTGAAATACCCAAGTGGGATGTATCAACTTTAGATATTGAAACACTTCAAAAGTTTGGAGTGATATGTCAAAGAAAATCCCTACATGAGAAAATGAGAAAAGCACATAGGGAAGCCCAAGCACTTGACAAAGCTAGGGATATACTACATCAACTTGTTCCTAAGGTAAAAGTAAAAATGACATACCAGTCATGGAAAAAATTGCAGTTCTTACCGACGCCATCACTACTCAAAGTGTAGATGCAGAGCAGGCAATGGAAGAATGGGCAAAGAAGAAGTATCAACTCAAACTAGTTGAGAAGATCAGCCAAGAAGTGGCAGAAAACAAGGTAAAGCTCTCTAAATTGACAAGTCAATTAGAACCTATGATTGCAGAAGATATTACCTTAGTTCAAAAAATGTGCACACTTGACAATTTCACAAAAGAGAATGATGAAAAGCTATCACAATTAGATTCAGATCTGACAGCAAGTGCACAAAGTTTAACCTATGATGCAAATACAATAAATTTGCATCATGAAAAGATCACAGAGGTAAACAAATCAAGACAAGAAATATGGGATGCAGAGACACAATTTAGAAATGAGGTTACCAAGCTGAAAGCTCACGTATTGCCAAACCTCACTACTCTGCAACAACACATTATAGATGCAAGGAATCTGATCTTGACCCCAGAGATGTCTGTGGTAGACAACATCTATGATATACATGTGAGGATATCACTTGAGCACATGGCTCTTGAAAATTTGAAGGAGAAATGAGAGAAGATGATAGATGAAATCAAAGCCTCACACTCCCACATTTTTGACAAGTTGTAAGTACCTTTGCCCTTATTATCAAAAAAGGAGGAACAGGATATGTATGTTGTATGTATAGCAGGAATAAATATGTAAAGATAGATATGTACAATATATCATATATCAAAAAAAGATAAAAAGGGAAGGCAATTATATGTACATAAACTTGCACTTATCGGCATATGCATAGGGGGAGTCGTTTCATGACTAAAATAAAAATGACTAAGGATGAAGTATACACAGATGTACATACTAATACATTAAGTATGTTGCACATATTATTTTTTGATACTAATGTCAACGGGGGAGATTGATGACATTAAGTTTTGCCATTAGTATACTTAAGTGAAAAACATGATAAAGGTCATCGATATAGGCATACCTGATAGACAACACACTACATAACTAATGAGATGACAATGCTTGTCGTGAAAATACTAAGTATATAATTGACCGACGAAGAGTATCAAGTGTTGAACCGATGACAAAGCATAAAGGACATCACCGACGAAATAGTTTTTAGTACATCACCGACAGATCCAAAATCATGAAACCAACGGTACAGTTTTGTGAACATCGCCGACAGAGCAGAAAAGGAAAGGAACCTGATGAACAGTTCAATATAAGGACACCGACGGAGCAGAAGCCCGACAGAGCAAAGAATGAAAGAAACCTGATAGATTGACAGAGTAACCTGAGCATCAGAACCGATAGTCAGTTACAAAACCCGCAAAAAGTGGGTCTGACTTTCCACGTCAGATAAAACATTATAATTCTATTTATAGAGTTTTAATTTGTTTTAAATCATTACTTGAGGTTCAAGAAAGTATATTGTAAATGTTTTAAAGCATCCTAATGGATCTAAAACATAACTAACTAAAGATCAAGGTCAAGTTGTAAACCTTGAATCTAGAGTTAACTTGAAAAGCGTGAATCAAGAATGGACCTAGAAACTAGTATATATAGATGTTCAATCATTTGTAATAAGAAGAGTTGATAGATGATTGTAGCCATGAAGAGCATCTAAGCAGTAGAAGTGAATTCATGCAAAGTTCAAAAACAGATCATATCAATTCTCAAGCACACAGATAAAGCTACCGACGAGCAGAGACAAGGTATCATTCAATCACTCAAGGTGATTACATATACATTGTAAGCTTTATAAGATCTGTTATCAGCAATTAGAGATTGCATATACTATCAGATCAACATTTATAATGTAGTTGCATTCTAACAAGTGCATCAAATCAGAAATCCTTTAGTAGAAGGTGGACTTAACAATTCTTGATAAATCTCTTAACATAGTGCACACCTAATGGTGTTGCTAAAGCTTCAAATGAAGTAGATCCTAATAGGTCTCCACTCTAATACTCCTAACAGGGTATATCATCACAAGTGATCAAATTGTAAGCCTTAACCGGCTCCCTTCTTATCTGCAGATAGTGAAGTTTTGTGGGTGACATCCCCACCGCAGTTTTTACTTCCTAACAGAAGTTTTCTGCGATATCATATCTTGTGTTATTTCTTATTTACTTTCATGTATGTTTCTTGAATTTTTACACATGTAAATAACTTATGTTATGATTTCACATACATAAAGAAAGATGAACAGATAGATAGACGAATATACAAATTTGATGACACAAAGGTTAATGGGTCAATCACATAAAAAAATTTAGAGGTACTGATTCACCCCTCCCCTCTCAGTACATCATTCCAGTAATTCCAACACCTCCCTCTTTGGAGGGTTTAGGGTTTAGGTTTTAGTTAATATCTATATATTTAGATAAGTAGTGCATATTTTCTACTATAAATCAAATTGTCATATTGCTATGAGAATTCAATTGTATAAATTTTTAGTTCAATTTATCGACCTATGTTTTATGAGTAGTGGTTCACAAGAACTCATCTCTTATAATAATAATGGAATATTAGCTCTCATTGCATCTAGGTGATGCACACAGAGGTGAAGTATTGGAGGTCACCCATCCAATACTACTTCTACTTAAGCGCACTTAACTATGGAGTTTCCTCCAAGGTTAAGCCCACTCAGCTTGCTACCTCATTTTCAAAACCTTCAGCAAGTGTTGTGCCTTATGAACCATTCATTATAGAGTCCATTTACCTCATCAATTGATACGTAGGAGATATTTTCCACAACAATTCAAATTCTGATTTTGCTATCTATATATGTAATTATGCACCAAAACCTATCTTATCATTAAGGACTTATTAGTTGGCCTTGACTATTGTGTGTTCATGCTTTGGATGTCACTCTAGAAAATACATCTATTTTAATGTTCGATATATGCATATAAATATTATGTAATTTTTAAACCACATCAAAAAAAAAAATTGTTCATTCTAGGTGGTCCCACAATAGTGTGTCCCACTTTTTGGCCAACTTTGACATTGATATCAACATTCTGAGAAAAAACTTCACTTTCGAACACCTATTGCCACAAAACTATTAGGAATTTGAAGATGATGTAAACTAGAGTCTTTTAGAATTTTCTTTCTAGTTTCTAAATATATATTTTTTAAATTAAACTTTATTCAAATTCATTTTTCCTTCTCCTTCGAAAAGTGGTTTGTGTGAAAAAATAGTGTTTTTAAGGAGTGACTGTCACTTGGATTAGCATAACTTTTTTTTTTAAATGATAACGATGTAATTATTTGGAGGTTATATTTGTAACTTCAATATCTAAAGGATGCAATTGGTTTCATTCATTTTGGATCAATATTTCATAGTTTATTAAGTTCTAAAGTGACGGTAACTATAATTTAGACATAGGTTTTTTTGGATCGCTCTAACTTGATCTGTATAGATCAAAATTCATTTTTTTATTTTTTTTCATAGAAAGGTAACACAAATACTCTTTTCCTAGATATTTTAAATAATGTTTTTTGTAATTTACTATTTTTCCCGAAGCCTCGAAGAGAGGGGTTGTTGAATGACCAAACAAGCTATGTTTAGTTAAAAGTAAAATTTGAAAGTGACAATGAACTCAATATGTATTAAAATTATAATCATTAGAAATATTTCTCTGAATAGCGTCATATGACATCATGTGTTTCAGAAAATCATCTTATTTGGTCCTTGTCCCAGGCCTTGAAAGGCCAATTTTTTACAGTTTTCTTTTTTCCTCAGGGCAAAACTTCAAATTAGGGGTCTTCACTCAAAGAGCCCCTTCGCATGAAGGTTTCTGGAGGTTTTCGTGCGAAGGGGTCTTTTCTCGAAGACCCCCAAGTAAAATTCTGGTAGGAAAATCCTCGTCGGTATTTTACCCAACCTAGTTCGCCTAAACAAGGTCGGCTAGTAATGATTTTAAAAAAAATAAAATTGAATGGTATAAAAGTAAAGATTTTTGTTTTTATTTTTCACCGAATTGCAATAAGTTAATTCGCATTTTCTATTATTGATAAATTTTTAATAAAGCATTTTTTGGAGGAGAATTTCAATATATATTTTTTCAAAGGCATAATTTTGGAGAGGAGAATTACTATCAAAGTGTTTTTTTCTAAGATATTTTTTTGAAGAGGAGAATTATTATTGTCGATCTTTTGGAAGACATTTTTTGGAGAGAAGAAATGTAGGACATGAAGGGAAGACAAAGTAAATCAGCTAGAAAAATGTCACCTGGTACCGAACAAAGTAATCGTGAAGCTGTATTGGCATATTATCATAAAACTAAAGATGGTATGGACCTAAACCTCTAATTTTACGTACATGAACTTTATGGACCTATATGCTTTATTTTTCTCTAATTTGATTCATTTTTGTGCATGTACCTCCCAATCAACATAATCAAGGTAAAGGACAAGCTCAAGTAGGAGAGTCAAGTCAAGTTGAAGAATTGCACATTGAAGAAGGGTCGGTATCACTCTCTATGGAAGCTCGTGCAATGGATGTTGGAGAAGGGTCAGCATCACGTGCTCTACTGGTATGAATGAACTTATAAATATAGCTCAAACAGTAAAGAGAAATATTAATTATAGAAACTTAGATCATTTACTTACGATGGATGTAGAGAATTTGAGATCACTACTACTGTTCAACCCTTAAGTATTTCTAAGAAGAGGTCAATGAATATGATAGAAAGACAAATATTGGCTAAATTTGATAATTTTGAAACACTTGAACAAGGCCAATTGCTTTCAGTTGTACAAGTAAACAAAAATTTGGAAGGGGCATTAAAATTATTGGGTATAGACACAACATCAAAGAAGAAAAAAGTTGTCGACATGCAAACTGATATGATTGAAAATATTAGGAAAGGTTTTAACCAGGTAGGGAAGCGTTCTCAAACAAAAAATAATACCGTTATAATAAAATTTATGTTAACATCCATTGTAGGTAACATTATGTTCCGAAAAAGACAAATATCTTCAGTTACATCTCGGATTGGTTTTAGTAGGAAAACAATATCATGATATGTTAATAGGAGAATGATTTTGGATGATATCACCTTAGAAGGAAATTGGGCAATCATGTGTAGAGCTCCTCTTTCTGATTGGATTGATGGAGGAATCAATAATTTGGTCACATTATGGAGGTGGTTGCAGAAGCAATCTCCCCTATCCTATCAACTACTCCTCTCTAGGAAGTAATGACCACTCTATCTACAGTAGCATCCATCGTCAATGACACTATGGAGTCCTCTACCCAAACAACTATCTTTGAGCACGTACGACTCGATCAGCCCTACGATACTGATCACAGTCTGCAACTCTACCGCGCCCCTGGCCATAATATCCTGGAAGATCTTATTGAAAATATATTGAGGCTAGGTGACTGAGAGGGGGGGGTAAATCAGGAACCAATAAAAATTATTCTATGTTATCGTTTATTAGATTGTCTAATCTAATTGCATGCATGAAATAGAAAAGAAATAAATATCCACAACACTTGACACAATATTTGGTTACCCAGAAACCTTCCAAATAGAAAGTAAAACTGGGGTGGGGATGGTACCCACAAGATTTAGTACTGCGGTATAAATTTAACCGGTTAAAGCTTACAATTGACCACTTCTGATGGCCTACCCTGTTAGGAGAAATAAGGACTATTAGGTCCACCTTGTGTAATGATTTATACAATATAATTAAGTATGCAACTCTGTTAGGAGATTTGATAAGGACTGTAAGTCCACGCGGTTAAAGGATTTTGCTGATACACCTGTTAGGATGAGCTAGTGGATGATCTGCTATACAACTCTGATTTGTTGAATGAGATCCAATGATATAATACTAACCACCTAAATGTGATAGATGAGTCTCTATTGTT
Organism: Thuja plicata; assembly: GCA_018584345.1. NCBI lineage: Eukaryota > Viridiplantae > Streptophyta > Pinopsida > Cupressales > Cupressaceae > Thuja > Thuja plicata. The sequence goes on along the minus strand of MU223909.1, from coordinate 91,994 downwards.
CCTTTTACTATTGTAGCCTTCTTAATCAATCTGTCACTTCATATTCACATGTATACTTATTTCACACATATTTGGATAAACAAAGTATCTTACATATATATCTTATCCAAATCAAATACCTCTATAATTTGGCTTCCATAACATAAATTAATATCCAATAACAACAACTAAGTAGGCCCAATACTGATACTCAGGTCTAGTAATCCACTCAGGTGATATACTGACACTCGGGCAATATGCTGACACTCGGGTGATATACTGACACTCGGGCAATATGCTGACATTCAGGCAACGTAGTAAACTGCTAATCTTTGGCACTTGGGATACACTATGTACTCAGGTCACATTGATAACTCGGGTAATACTGGTGACTCGGGTGATACCAATTTCCACTATTTTCTCAGTTGACACTGCAACTACTTGGGTTACACTATAACTGCTCGGGTTGCACTTCACGTTATTGGCTCAGTCAACACTATAATGACTAAGTGTTTTGGCACTAATTGACAACAAGTCTTTCCATAAGGTCAAAAATCTCCCCCTTTGGTATTAATGACCAAAAACAAATATTATACCAAAAACTAATCAATTTATTGAGTCAAAACTCCCCCTTACCATGTGCTTAGGTACTTGCTCGGGTTTTGACAACTGCTCTGTAGCTCAGTTACAATTGACTCTATTTTTTATTTTTTAAAATTGTTTTGATTTTGTGCTATGTATATCTTCCTCTACTCTATACATGTATTTCCTCATATATATACATTCTATCTTTTCCTCTGTATATAATAAATTTCCCCATTGTTTTTGACACAAATGCCAAAAATATATTCTACAAGGTAATACCAAAGTAGGAAAGGAAATCACTATATACCTTCAAAATTTGAGACAAAGTATTGTCCCAATTATCTTGCAGCACCTTCAGGATGTGCAACTCAATCTAAATTAGGATTACAACTCCATCATAAGCTCTGCAACTGAAAATTTGTTATCATGTATGAGTATCTTTGCATGAGCAATATTTTTTTGCATAACATCCATGTGTGGAAGGAGTTGTCTCTGTATTGTTGTAAGGGATTCTCTTGTTCTAATTTCTTCCCTTAGTAGCTCTACCTGCATATCTGTCAGATACTTGATCTTCACAAAATGTGCTGAACTCGAACTAGGGTCAAGTGCCAACTGGTTTTCACTTGCCTTCAAATCTGTATCAATCTTAGTCAGCTTGTCTTTTATTCCTGTCGTAAAGTTGGAAGTGTCACTCAACTTTACAAATAATTATACAACATTGTTTACAGTGGTTTCTAGAGAGGTAGTGCTAGTTGTTAGCTTCACTTGATCTATTGCAATCTTACTTGGAACATTCTCTAGAACCTTATTCTCAAATTTCCTTTCTTCCTTCTGCAGTAATTTCTCCTAACAATTAAGATCTGTGTTGAACTTCTGAACTATATCAACAAGTTGGTCCATTATAGAGTCATTCTCATTGACTTCAATTTCTAGATAATCAAGGAATATACCTTTGATATCTTCCAGTACTCTATTCCTTTTCTTCTCAACTTGGATCTTCTACTGCCTTGCTCTTTTCTTCCACAGCTCACCAAGTATATCCATTTGCTCGGTTGTCAGGTTAGAAAGATCCCAATTAGGAATCACAATGTCTTCTTCAAGATCAATTTCATCAATGATTATTTCTTTACCCTTGACCTTGGGATGAGATGAAGGAATGATTTCTTTTCCTTTCCCATCATCATCCTTATCCTTTATATCCTCAGTGTTCTCCTCAGTATTCAGTTGGAATAGGTCATTGATCTTCTTTGCACCAACTGTAGGATCTGTATCAACTATAGAGGCATTCACGGTATCCTTATGTGACTCAGTTTGGCTTGGTCCATTAGTAGGTGGAGCCTAATGCTTGATTCCTACCTGACTTGATGTAGATTTTGTAGTCCTTTCTTTTCTAGGAGATATGATTTTTTGAATAGGTGATTGGGCTAGGGATGCCATCACTTATACTTCAATATGTTAAGCATTAGATTCTTCAATGATCTGAACCTCAGGTAACTCTTCCTCTTTATCTTTCACAAGAGGGTATGTACTCTATTTTTCTGTCTTATCTTCTTCCTTGATTTCAATAAATGTTTTCCATATCTTTGTTGTGGCCTGCACAACATCTTCTATTTTATTGTTTAAGATTTGAAATGTCCTAAACCTTGGAGTGTGATTACTCTCATACTGAGTCATAGCATCGTTTGCCTCTTTACTAGTTATAGTAGGCATGACTTGCTTCAATTTTTCCATTCTGGTGTCCTTTTCAATCTGTACTACATTGTGCCAGTGAATGGTGATAGCCTTGAGAAGGTCTTCGGTCATATGGATTTTCAACTTAGATGGATCATACTTCCATCTTTCCATTTTCTCTACTATTGCATCCTCAATCATCTTCTGCTCATCTTTAGTTCTGGTTGCACATACTTCAATGATTTGAGAGATCCCATACCAATGCCTCCTTTCAAGTCTGCAATCCTTTGCTCAAAGGTAGGTGGTGGCTTCTTGAATATGACTACATCTTCTTCTTCTTCATCTCCCTTAGGAAATTTCAGTTTTCTTCTGGATCGAGTGAAAGAAGGGGTAGAGGCCTTAGGTTTTTTCTTGGGGGCTAGCCTCTTCTTTTAAGGAGGCTCTGCTTCTACCTCTTCTTCTTCTTTCTCCAATTCATCATCTTCTATCTTTATGTCATCTCATTTTCTTTTAGTGATTGAAGGAGGAGAGTCAAAAGACTTGCTGTATTTCTTTCCAATATTCTCAATTCTCTTCCTTCCTCTCTTCGGGGATTTAGTAATTTCTCAATTTCTAAAGATATTCTTCCATTTGCTTCTTCATAAGTACAAAAGTATGGTGCTTTAGGATCAACATGCTCATTCACAAGAGCTTCAATGATGTCTTTTGTTTCATCAATGTTAGCCTCATATGTGAGAGGTTTCACCCATGCAACCCTAGGCTTGACTACTTGAATGTATACTTTGTCACAGTCAACTAGAAAACAAAAATCATCTTTATAATCTTCTACCAATTTTTTAGCGATTCTGAACCTATTTTTCATCTTTTGTCTTAAATTCTCAACGTATGCATCCATGATGCTCTCAAAATTATCTCCTAATTCTGCTATGAATTCATTTATCTGATAGACTATGGGTCTGTCCTTTTTCCATACAATTGTGCCTTTGGAAGGGAAAAAAATTTAAACATAAAAGAATGTGCATACCAGGAGTGAACCAAACTTACATGGATTGATCTTGGATGCCCGGATGCTCTCCATTTTTTTTTCTCAATTGGATGAGCTACAACTCGGCAAAGTCGAATGAAAGATTATTCTTGACCACTTTGTATGCCAGGTCCACAGCCTCACATGGTACACTATTTGGTTGACTAGAACTGTATATCTTGTGTGCAATCACATGAATACAAAACTTCAATTCCATGTTTGTGACTCCATTCAACTTCATGCCTCTTATGTCCCACTCAGCAAGAGTCTTCTTGTCTAGGTTATCTTGGGTTAGGGTTTTGGTTGCCTTGGATTTTTCGAGAATTGGGTACCCTGTCACACGGTGTACCATTGTATTGGTGATCTTCACTGGTTGCTCCAACCAGAGATGCATGACATGAACACGGCTTAGAACAAATTTGATCCACTTTATCTGAAAGTTCTGTGACATATGCATGATATGAGTCAAACCCTTGACTTTGAGGTGCTTATGTTCTGGCTTCAAATTCCCATGCTCACAAAGCTTCTCATATGCTTTATTCATCTCCATTGTGCCTATCTATTGAATGGTGCAATGAAAAAAAATTTGGATATCATTCATCAATAGTACCTACAGAGGAATTTGGGAATTGGCTCCAATCGGATCTGTCTCTTCTACAATCGCAAGATAAAGTTTAAACTTTGGCAGTTCACAGACAACATTCCTCACCAAAATCTCGAATCCCTTCTTAACCTTTCTACTGGATGAAGACGTCATAATCGCTCAGAGGATTGATAAAACTTCGTTGTAACTAAATATTTCAAACAAATTTTCTCTACAATCATTGTTAGCTCTTAGTCACTCTGTAAATTGTAAACAATAACCCTTCAACTTCACCATTTATGAGAAATTTAATCATATATTTTCATTAAATGCTCTGTACTTGGTAGTTGTGACAACTTGGGTAGTTCTTCGAGACTTGCTCGGAAGCTCAGTGAAAACTAACCTTTACATCTATGAAACCATACAACCCAACTTAACTCGGTTAAGCCAGTGTAACTTGGATGTAGTTGAAATCCTGACTCAGTTAGAAAAATAATGTGTCCTAGTGCATCAATATTCAGATTTGGACTTGCTAGCATATCTGAAACTGATGTATGATGGCTTGTATGCACAGTTTCAGTTATCTCATTGCATATTTATTCGGAGATGGTGGATCCACCCAACTCACTATTTTGGGTTCCACTTGATCCTTCATTATTTTGGTCTGAATTATCAGGAGACTTCCTTACCCACTACTGACTCATCTATGTTATAATTTCTGAAACTTTTTTTTCCTTTCTCAAAATGAGTATCCACTTTTTCTCTGTTCATGCAATTCTTGCTTAGATGACCGACTTGTTTAGACACATAACATCTCTTAGTAGGATTCTTATTTCTGAGATGAGTCTTTGCACAATTTGCACCAATGTGCCCATACTCACCACAATGACAAAATCTACTCCATGTGTGGTAATCCCAACCAAAAATTGCTTTAGCTAGCTGTTCAGCAGGGTTCCATTTCTTAATTGCACTCGGAAGACTTGTGACCTTGTTTGTTACAATTGAAACATTTTCCTTCAAACTTAGGTTTCTCAGTGCATTCACTTGCCTTATGTCAATGTTTTTTGCACATGTAGCATTTACAATTAAACCTTGACTTTCCATTACTCCAACACTTATTTGATGTATGCCTAACTTACCACAATGATTGCAAGTATATTTGTTGTTCTTTTGAGATCCTTGCTATGAGGATTCACCTTGTTGAGTATAACCTAATCCAGTATGTCTATTATGTCTGAATTGAGTCTACTCTATCAACTGATCCATTCTCACCTATGAATTCATCATGCTCTCATTGGTTTTATTTTCAGTGTTGAGATCATTCTGCAGTCTTTCATTTTCAGTTCTTAGATTAATAACTTCTTGATTTGAACTATTGAGTTAATTTATCATGTCTGCTTGCTGGAGTGACAATTGATGGATTTCTTTTTCTTTTTCCTCTAATCTTGTACTTAGAAATATTTTATCTTCTTGTGCCATTTCTCTGTAAATTTAGATTCTTTGCAATGTGATAGATGGGTCTTTGTTGTTCCTTTTACTGATGTAGCCTTCTTAATCAATCTGCCACTTCATATTCGCTTATATACTTATTTCACACATATTTGGATAAACAAACTATCTTACATATATATCTTATCCAAATCAAATACCTCTGTAAGTTGGCTTCCATAATATAAATTAATATCCAATAACAACAACTAAGTCAGCCCAATACTGATACTTGGGTCCAGTAATCCACTCGGGTGATATACTGACACTCGAGCAATATGCTGACACTGGGGAAACATAGTAAACTGCTAATCTCTGGCACTCGAGCTACACTGTGTACTCGGGTCACATTGATCACTCGGGTAATACTGGTGGCTCAGGTGATAGTGAGTGCCACTGTCTTCTCGGTCGACACTGCAACTGCTTGGGTTACACTATAATTGCTCGGGTTGCACTTCAAGCTGCTGGCTCGGTCAACACTATAATGACTAAGTGTTTTGGCAATAATTAACAACAAGTCTTGCCATAAGGTCAACAGATCTAAATAGTGGACCCTGAGTCCCAAATGGAACTTAGCATACAACTGCTGGGAAAAATATAATGGAATATGGTTGTTATTAGGATAACGACCATGTGCTACAAGAAATCAGGGGTATATCATGCATGTAATCTGAGGAATCTCACACCGTGTAACCTGATACGCCCTTACCTTGGGCTTCCCATCATAAAATGGGAAAACCTCTCATTTAATGATTTCCTTAGGGAAACAGCTTTGGACCGTCTCCAAGGAAACATCACCTGAGACCTTGTCTCTCAACTCTCAAAAAATACTATCAATAACTTGTGGTGTGAAGGAAGAGTGAGATCTCAATCTCATAGTCTTGTCCTTGAAACTCCTCAATACATTGATACAAATATCTCTGTATATGGCATGCTTAGATGTATAGATGGACTCTCTAAGTTGATTTGTCTCTAATTGAGAAGTCTAAAAAATAGTTGTAAGATCAGGAGTACGAGGTACATCCTAAGCAGGTACATTTTGAGTTGTTACATCTTGAGTGGCCATCTAGATGTAACATGTGAAAGTTAAGTGTTAACAATTAAGTACTTGATTACATGTTATAACTGCATGTAAAATAGAAAAAAATATCTAAATATATAAAATTATACTTAAATTTGTAATGCTATTTCAGTTCTACTTGGGTTCTTAAAGAGTTTTATCTCACAATAGGGGTCCTAATGGGTCCTAGGGTGTACTAATAGTCCTAAAGGGTCCTAGGATGTACTAATAGTCCTAAAGGGTCCTTGGTTGTACTAATTGGTATTAATAGGTCCTATTACTCTAATTAGGTCTTAAGGGTCCTATTAGGTCTTAAGTGGTCCTATTCTAGGTCTTAATGGTCCTTAGGGTTCTTAAAGAGCTTTATGTCACAATAGGTGTCCTAAAGGGACCTAGGGTGTACTAATAGTCTTAAAGGGTCCTTGGACGTACTAATTGGTATTAATAGGTCTTATTAGGTCTTAAGTGGTCTTATTAGGTCTTAAGGGTCCTAAGAATTCTTAAAGAGTTCCAATAGGTCATCCTAGGTGTCTTAAAGGGTTCTACTTGGGTTCTTAAAGAGTTTTATGTCACAATATGGGTCCTAAAGGGTCCTATGGTGTGCTAATAGTCCTAAAAGGTCCTAGAATGTACTAATTGTCCTAAAGGGTCCTTGGATGTACTAATTAGTATTAATAGATCCTATTATCTCTTAAGTGGTCATATTCTAGGTCTTAAGGGTCCTAAGGGTTCTTACAGAGTTTTGTGTCATAATAGGGGTCCTAAAGGGACCTAGGGTGTACTAATAGTCCTAAAGGGTCCTTGGATGTACTAATTGGTATTAATGGGTCCTAATAGGTCTTAAATGGTCTTATTAGGTCTTAAGGATCTTAAGGGTTCTTAAAGAGTTTCATTAGGTCATCCTAGGTATCTTAAAGGGTTCTACTTGGGTTCTTAAAGAGTTTTATGTCACAATAGGGGTCCTAAAGGGTCCTAGAGTGTACTAATAGTCCTAAAGGGTCCTAGGATGTACTATTTGTCCTAAATGGTCCTTGGATGTACTAATTGGTATTAATAGGTCCTATTACTCTAATTAGGTCTTAAGGGGTCCTATTAGGTCTTAAGTGGTCCTCTTCTAGGTCTTAAGGGTCCTAAGGGTTCTTAAAGAGTTTTATCTCACAATAGGGGTCCTAAAGGGACCTAGGGTGTACTAGTAGTCCTAAACAGTCCTTGGATGTACTAATTGGTATTAATAGGTACTATTAGGTCTTAAGTGGTCTTATTAGGTCTTAAGGGTCCTAAGGGTTCTTAAAGAGCTCCAATAGGTCATCCTAGGTGTCTTAAAGGGTTCTACTTGGGTTTTTAAAAAAATTTATGTCACAATAGGGGTCCTAAAGGGTCCTAGGGTGTACTAATAGTCCTAAAGGGTCCTATGATGTACTAATTTTCCTGAAGGGTCCTTGGATGTAGTAATTGGTATTAATAGGTCCTTTTACTCTAATTAGGTCTTAAGGGGTCCTATTAAGTCTTAAGTGGTCCTATTCTAGGTCTTAAGGGTCCTAAGGGTTCTTAAAGAGTGTTATGTCACAATAGGAGTCCAAAAGGGACCTAGGGTGTACTAATAGTCCTAAAGGGTCCTTGGGTGTCCTAATTGGTATTAATAGGTCCTATTAGGTATTAAGTGGTCTTATTAAGTCTTAAGGGTCCTAAGGGTTCTTAAAGAGCTCCAATAGATCATCATATGTGACTTAAAAGGTTCTACTTGGGTTCTTAAAGAGTTTTATGTCACAAATAGGGATCCTAAAGGGTTCTAGGGTGTACTAATAGTCCTAAAGGGTCCTAGGATGTACTAATTATCCTAAAGGGTCCTTGGATGTATTAATTGGTATTAATAGGTCATATTACTCTAATTAGGTCTTAAGGGGTCCTATTGTATGCACCCTAAAATGGTCGCCTAGACTTTGGGCCCCATTTATCATTTTATCAATTTATCAAATTCCTGAATCAATGCTTTGGAACATTTTCAATTCAAATCAATTTCCTTGATCAAATTGTA
>MU223909.1:67719-78464 GCA_018584345.1 Thuja plicata | reverse complement strand
CTCAAATCTTTCATGCTAGGATGTATATGTCACTGAAAGAGGCATAATCTGAGGGCTATTATGTTATTTTTCATACTCTTCCTAGTTAGAAAGCAATAGGTCAATTTTAGTGGATTTATATGCTCATTTAACCCCTTTTTCGCTAATGCAATGATCTATTGAAGTGTTGTGTCTTTCTTAAACAGGTACAAAAATCACACACATTTCTGGCGCCCACCGTGGGGCTCAATTCTGGATTTGGCCTCATTTTGACCTTATTTTTCACCTATTTACCTTCCCAGTTTTCAGGTCCAGAATCATTTCTGGTCATTCTGGCTCGCATCCAGAATACACCCTCACACCGCAGAAAATGAGGCTCGCATCCGGGATTTCCCGGATCGCTTTCAGTTTAGGATCACATCTAGGGAAAATTCAGTCGCATCTGGTAAGGAAAGTTGCATCTAGTTTCTGTGTCGTTTGTTGTATTTCTGGATCGCATCTGGTGAAAATTCTAGTGAACTTCATTGCCTAACCACTAACGTTTGCGTGCTTGACATCTTTGGTCTTTTAAAGACCTTGACGAGTGTTTGTAGTTTGCCATCAAAGGATTTTCTTGGGAGTTGAACGAAGGATAATAACATGGTTTTTCAGGTTGCCCAACCCCCATCTTGACCTCTATTTACATACTTTAAACACTAAGAAACATTTTCTAATCTTCTAATAAACTGACTAGAGGACTATGCTATTTTCCTCTTAAGGAAAATAAGAAACTCATACATCAGTTTAGGAGTTGAAAGGAATTTGGAGTTAACTGAACCAAGCCAATCACATCGTATAATTTCTTTTGGATCAGTAATTGAACAAAAACAAAGCACTTAATATTGTGGGCTAATTGAACAAATACATTGTCTAATTTTGGGAAATCAAAAATTGAACAAGCTACTCATTAAATATTGTGGTTAAATGAACAAGGAAAATCTATTTTCAAGCATCTTGTTTTCATTAAATAGGAACATCTTAAATCAAGCACAACATTGCTTGAGGGAATGAATTGTTTGCTTGATTTTTTTTTGGGAGAAAACGGCTTGGATTAGGAGAGTATGCTCTTCAGAAGAAAAAGAATCAGAAATCTAGAAGTCCTACGCTCGCCAATCCTTTGTACGCATATTTAATAGTAGAGGGCCTACCGGTTGAGGAAAAAATCTCTTGGGAACGACCCAAGTGAGGACAGGTTTTATGCCAACCCTTCCAACTCACTATAAATAATTTCTTCCTCGTAGGCCAAAGCCTCAGAAGACGGAATCGGTTTTGTTCATAGAATTCTGACATCATTCTTTGAACATACTTGGGTATATGTAGAGTGGAGCTGCTTGAATCTTGCTTGTGAGACTACATATATTCAGGTACTCATAGGGCTATACACCTCAATGTTTCCTTGTGCAATTCTATGGGGGACGATTTCGAACGGATTGCCCAATAATAGAAAACACTTGAACTGAAAGAATTCCTTGTTCATCCTCGAAAGAGTGATAATCCTTGTGCAATGCAAAAAGTAATTGCCCCAAGACACTCATCATATCATGCCCTCACTTGCGTTTGGATTCGGCTAATACAGCATCTTGACTGGAGCCATTGCATACTTGGTGATGGTTGTATTCTGATTAGCATTTGAGTGTGTACCTAAGTCAATGAAAAAGGATTTTCATCCACCGCCTAGAAAATAGGGCAAAAAGTATGTCTATTCCTTTAACAATGCAACATTTTCTTGACGTGTCTAAAAAATCACTAAAAATTTAAACTCCTTCAAATAAGAAACAATATTCAAACCTTCAGACACATGTGTTTTTCACTCACCGACGAGTCTCAGAAATCAAACTGCAATCAGAAGAACTTTACGCACTTCCAAGATGAATTTTTCAAAAACTGATAAAAACATCAGAAAATTGCATCTCGTATGTCCTGTATCATATCTGGTATTTAGGATTACATTTGGTATCCTTGCTCACATTTAGTCTACACAGTGTCGCATCTGATATTTAAGCTCGCATCTAGGGTCGTCAGTAGATCGCATCCAGTATTTCTAGGATCGCATCTGGGAGCTCGCATCTAGGATAGTGGGCATTTGCAAGCTAGTTTCTTAGAAAGTCTCAATTGATTTGGATACCCTTTTGGATCTTTAGTCTGTCCCTATTGTCTTTTCTGGTCTCCCTGTCGTTATATCAAAACACTTTTTCAGATGTCCACCTTGCATGTCCTGTCAGTTTCTCGTAATCTATCTCAATACCTGTGGTCTATCCGCTTCTTAAAAACACTTGGTTCCCAGCTCACTATCAGGGAATTCTAACCCTCTGATGCTGGAATCATTTACTTCCACCAAAACTCAAATGATACTTCCACCTAGACACACTCACTTGAACAATTCAAGATACTACTTGACACTCTTGGGAAACGTTGACAAAAGTTGAGACACAACTTCATGGTTAACACAAGATGCAACAAGTAAAAATCTAAAGGATCGAAAGTGCCTCCTGAAACATCACACTTTCCAGGGAAAACATCTCCCAGTTCCCTACTTGATCTAGACTCTCCACAAATGGACAGATCCACTCGTAGATGGAGTGAGGCTTTTGAAGAATATGACAATAGAAAAAGCCGAAAGCACAAAGATCTTGATGATAATGAAGAAACAACCTTTGAACACCATCCATTTGGATCGGACAGTGAGGGGAGATCCCTGAAGATGAATACGACAAACTCAAACAGAGTAAGAGGTTCCATAAAATATTGGAAAGGATAATTGATGATGATAAAGAGAAATACTTCCTCCATTTGGCATCCACCGGTGTAAAATTACCCCCGGATTATGATGTGGAGTAGCTCAAAGAAAAGGAGGTACCAACTCCTATATCCATCCTCACCAAACAACTCACCTTGATGCAAACAGAGCTCACAAACCTCAAACAGGAGAAAGAGAAACCCAAAACAAAATACTCTTTGGACACCATTTGTCCATTCCCTTTTGACAAAAGTATCACTATGGTTCCATTCCCTCCCAACGTAGCACGACCAAAGTATGAAAAGTATACAGGAGAGACTGATCCACATGATTACATCAGAGAATTCTGTGCTCTGAGAATTGAATACATGCATGAACCCACTTACCTCATGCGACTATTTCCTAGAAGTCTAGGAGGCAACGCCACGGAGTGGTTCTCAAAACTAAACCCTAAGGTAAAAACTTTTGAAGAGCTAATTCAACGATTTATCCAACATTAGTCCTATAACATACAACACGATGTGACCGTGATGGATCTATGTAATACTAAACAAAAGACTGGTGAATCATTTACACACTGCCTTCAAAGATGGAGGAAAATCTTTGTGTGATATTCAAGAGCCATTCCCGAATCTAAAAGATGGAAATATTCGTTAATAACTTGGTACCAGAATTGAACTACGCATTACAAATGCAAGATTCCCCTAGTTTTGATAGGATGATCTAGAACACCCTTCGTATCAAAGAAGTTATGGTTACAAAGGGGGAGATCACTCTTCAAAGTGAAAACAAACCTAACAACTCCAAGCCTAAATGGTGGAAGCAGAACAAAAATTTTGCCAACGATGGTGTAGTAGACACATCCAATATTAGTCCTAAACATGAGGTGTTCAATCTAACCAATAGTATGCAAGAAATCAAGGATCCCAAGGTAACAACTCCCATACCCAAAGAAAACAATGATAACAGCAAGGGTCGACAATGGACTTCAAAACCTCAAAGAATGTTCACTCCTTTGGGAGAGCCTCTCAAGACTGTTTTGAAGACACTGGTGGATAACAAAGTCCTCATAATCCCAGATTCCAAACCGTGGGAACCAATGGTCAAACCCAGATGGTGGGATGATAATTCTTACTGTGTCTTTCACAAAAACAAAGGACACAAGACTAATAATTGCCTTAAGCTTAAACATGTTATTCAAGACCTCATTGAAGGAGGAAAGATTAAGATGGATGGATACACTACTAATGAAGACCACACAGTGTTCAATAAACCATTCCCTAACTATGACAAGGGGGAAACATCTAAAGGGAAAGGTAATGAAGTCAACTACACCTATTCCAATAATGACAATGTGATCAATATGCTAGACATTAAAAATGAATCCATTAATGTGATCACAATCAAAGGTGTTAAAGACACCTCCTTCCAAACAAATGCAGTAACAAGAAGCCAAGCACAGGTCACGATCAAGGGACCTAATTCCTCATCAAAACTAGCATCAACGTCTAAGGCCCATATCATTACTATTCCTAAACCAATAGCGAAACACATGGTTACTATTCCTGGAGCAAAGTATGACTTAGTGGACCAATTGCAATGAACCTCTGCCAAAATTTCCATTTTTGAGTTGCACAAAATATCCACAGTACATAGGGGAATCCTAGAAAAAGCTCTACATGCTGCAAACGTGCCAAAGGATATTGATATAGAAAAATTCCAAGTGATGGTCAATCACATCTCAGCACCACATTACCTCTCCTTTTCTGAAGAGGATGATAAATCATTGACACATCCACATAATCAACCCCTCCATATTGAAGTCCTCATTCATAAATCCCGTGTTAGACGCGTGTTGATAGATGGAGGTGTAGGATTGAATATCTATACCCTTAATCTCATCAAAAAGTTGGGTCTTTCAGAACAAACAATTGATTCTAGAAGCAAGATAAATTTCAAAGATTATGATGAGGAAGAAAGATCCTCTAGAGGTCTTATTGTTCTACCCATCAGAGTTGGACCAATTGAAAAGAATGTCACATGTCAAGTTGTAGATTTTCCCCTAGCTTACAACATCTTGTTGGGGAGACCTTGGATCCACAAAATGCAAGTTGTGTCGTCTACTTACCACCAATGTATCAAGTTCCCACATAATGGGGTCGAAGTAACAATTCCAGCAGATGCTAACTATACTTGCAACAATATCAAAGTAGGTAGTATGATTCCACATAACAAAGAGGTTGTGGATGAGATTGCTCCTGAGACTACCAAGGACATGGTTATGAAAAGTTTTAGAAAAACCTTAAAACTTGAAGAAACAGGTATGGGAGAATACAAATTGGACCTGACTCCGTCACTAACAGAACTTCCGGTGTCACCACGATCGTATGGAAGACCCTCCTCGTCTTTCACACCTATTATATTAAAGGAACTAGAAATTCACAAAGCCATGGGCATGGTTAAGGAATCCACACCTTCTATAGATAACATAGAAGAATAGGCAGTCTTGGACTAGCTTTACAAAGGAGAACCAACAGAAGCTGAGGTCAAACATGTAAAGATATCTCCAGAATAGTATGGTAAAGGATATGAACTCCTCAAACAGATGGGATACAAAGGCAAAGGACCTTTAGATGACAAAGGAAAAGGAATTATAGAACCAGTGAACATGGAGTTCCAGAATAAGAAAAATAAAATAGGGTTAGGATTCAAGACTAAAAAAAAAGTCCCTACTTCAAGAGATACTCCATTTTTTGACAAAGGGAGTGATGAAAAGGAAGCAATAGAGCTAGAACCGTGGTCCTATGAAAGATTATTGCATGTTGGTATGGAAAATCCTAATTATCAAGGAGAATGCTATGTACCCAGCTTCGAGGTACCACAAGATCTTCATGTTCCTTTGTTCAAACGATCTCCTATTCAAGAGGTAGGAGACTCAACAACAAATGATCCATAGGTACCATTAATAGCAATAATTACTGAAGCCACACCTCGACAACAGGATTTACATCCTAACTGGGGGCAGTTGGTCACCATCACACATGTCCTTGATCTACCACACTTTGATCCACAGGTAGCTAACCGAGTACACCAGATAACTATTATTGAATACTTAAACAGATCTGATGATGAGTTCACTGACTCTCATGATTATGAGTGGGATGAGCTATCTGTTGCCACAGAAGATATTGAAATAGATAAAATTCACATGTTTGCGGCTCCCTCAGCTCCTTGTGAAAAGTCTAACACTACTCCCAATAAAACTCATAATCCTGAAGCAGAAGAAGAATTCCTTCTCCCCGTCAGGGATGGAGAGACTGGTACTTTCCTAAGCCTAGAAGAAGTTCAAAGGAGACAGAAAAGAAGCCTCCTTTTACGGAGAGATGATGATGAAATCTCCACTGATGAGTCACTAGAGTTTGATCCACATATGACTAACAACGACCCTTTTTATGACGATCTAACTCTTATTGATCTAAACATTGAAGAAATTAACTTAACGAAACATGTCATGTCGGTTAATGGTCTTGATGCTAATGCGATGATGTCCTTCCCATAGTTTGATTCCTTGTCTTTGATACACACAGACCTAATTGATTGGACTAGTACAGATCCTACTCCTATTCTCGACTTCCCCAATGACTATACCATAGCTTGCTATCTTAATGCTTGTACACCTTACCCTTCTTCCACCAATGCAAGGAGCGAGAACATGTCATAGGAGGATATTAGGTTTCTCAGTCAAAAAATGAAAAATAAAAAGAAAAAGGGAACTGATGGTGAAAACCACATTGTGGCAGTGTCAGATCCTAAAATAGTAAAAATAAAAGACATATCCAATGGTGAAAACCTCTCAGAGATGCCAAAGGATGAGATTCTTGATATTCTCCCCCGTACACTTTCAGGAAAGGTCTTCAGTTATGATTGAACCAACATAGCCAGTAAATTTGGGCATCATTGAAGATCCTCAAATAGTACACCTTGCACAATCTTTGTCAGAAGATGAGAAGACAATGTTTACAGAGTTCATGAGGGAAAAGAAGATCAACTTTGCATGGTCTTATATGGATATGCCTGGACTAGATCCTAACTTAATCATGCACCACTTATCTATAGCTCTCGGGATCAAGCTTGTGAAACAAAAACTTAGAAAGATGCATCCTCATGTTGCATTGCTAGTAAAAGCAGAGCTAGAGAAATTGTTGAAAGCTGGATTTATCAAAGTCATTGCCTACGCAGGCTGGATCTCCAATGTGGTCCCTGTGTCTAAATCTGATAAATCTATCAGGATCTGTATAGACTTCAGAGACTTAAACAAGGCATGTCCTAAGGATGACTTCCCGCTACCTAACATTGACATGATCATAGACCTCACAGCAGGTTACCAAATGTATTCACTAATGGATGGTTTCTCGGGCTACAATCAAATAAAAATTGCCCCTAAGGATCAAGAGAAAACTTCATTTACATGCACCTGGGGCACCTTTTGCTGGAAAGTCATGCCTTTTGGGCTAAAAAATGCAGGGGCTACATATCAAAGAGCCATGAAAACTATATTCCATGACATGATACACAAAAACATGGAGGACTACGTGGATGACACATTAGCTAAATCCAAAGAAAGAGGTACTCATATTGATGACCTAAGAAAGATATTGGATCGAATGGAACAATTTCAACTCAGGCTCAATCCTAAGAAATGTGCCTTCGGAGTCCAATCAGGGAAGCTCCTAGGATTTATTGTTTCAGCTAAACGAATTGAGATAGATCCTGCAAAAGTCAAAGCAATACTAGAGATGACTCCTCCACGCAACATCAGTCAAATGAGGACATTACAAGGGAGACTTCAATCAATCAGGAGATTCATGTCACAACTGGCGGACAGAGCACAACCCTTTACAAAATTACTACATAAAGGGGTTACCTTCAAATGGGATGAACATTGTGAAGCAAACTTCAGAGAACTAAAAGAGTACCTAGCTGCTACTCCTATTCTTATGGCGCCTATTCATGAAAAGTCATTACTTCTCTACATTTCAGCTACAGCTACATCACTAGGAGTATTGCTAGCACAAGAGGATGAAACAAAGAAAGAAAGAGCTATCTACTATATCAGTAGAACACTAGTCTCCTATGAGCTCAATTACAGCATTATTGAGAAAGCATGCTTAGTAGTCGTCTTCGCATCACAAAAATTAAGAACCTACATGCTCTCACATATAGTAAGGCTAATTGCTAAAATCAACCCTCTAAAGTACCTTTTAAGAAAAACAACATTAACAGGACACTTAGCGAAATGGGTCCTCATTCGAAGTGAATTTGACATTGAGTATGTGGATAGGAGAGCTATTAAAGGACAAGTCCTCGCTGACCAGCTAGCTGATTCACCGCTTCAAGATACTGAACCTTTGCAAATTGAATTCCCTGACAAGACAATCATGCATATAACTGAGCATCCGTGGAAGATGTATTTTGATGGTTCTTTCACACAACAAGGCTCTGGAGCAGGGGTGTTGTTCATAAATCCTCAAGGTTACAAGATACTGAAGTCCTACAAACTGATGTTTCCATACACGAACAACATTTCTGAATATGAAGCATTGGTAAATGGACTCAAGCATGCCATGGAATGGAAAATTGTAGATTTGCATGTATATGGTGACTCTCAACTCATTATCAATCAAGTCAATGATGATTATCAGACGAAAGATGAGAAGTTGATTCCCTACAAGCAACTGGTTGATGATTTAAAGAAATATTTTGTCTTCATCACATTCCAGCAAGTACCCAGAATAGAAAATAAGGCTGTAGATTCCATGGCTACATTGGCGTCCATGTTACAACTGGAGGAACATCAATTTCGCTATGACTTCTTGGTGGAAGAATTATCGTATCCAGCCTTTGATACCCCTGAATACCAAGTAATATGTGCTTTAACCACCCAAGACCAATCTCGGTATGCTCATATCATTACTTACCTCACTGACCAAACCATTTCCCCTAATCTATCAAGAAATGAAAAAAGAGCCTTAACTAGGACACCATCACGTTATGTCCTCATAACTAATAACTTATATCGATGAGGTCTCGATGGTACACTTCTTAGGTGTTTAGACCTCGAAGAGTCTGATATCGCATTAAAAGAAGTCCACAAAGGTGTATGTGGATCACATTCAAATGAATTTTCACTAGCAAAGAAACTTCTTAGAGTGGGCTACTACTGGCCTACAATGGGAAAAGATGCTATTCACTTTTCAAAAACATGTCATAAATACCAAACACATGGAAATCTTATCCATGCTCCTATCAGAGAACTTATTCCTTTTATAAAACATTGGCCATTTCAGCAATGGGCCTTTGACTTGGTTGGGAAAATGTATCCCAATTCTTCAAATGGACACAAATTCATCATTACGGCCACTGAGTATTTCACAAAGTGGGTCGAGGCCATGCCACTAATCAAAGCCACGGAAAAATAGGTGGCTATGTTCATTCTGAACTACATTATTTGTAGATATGGGATACCCTCTTCAATTGTAACAGACAATGGGGGAAAATTTAAAAATCAAGACATTGATGACCTTTGTGAACAATTACATATCACTCAACACTGCTCCTTAATCTATTACCCTCAAGGTAATGGACAGGCTGAGGCATCCAATAAAAATATTCTAAAAATCCTACACAGAACTGTGAGTAAGTCTGGCAGAGACTAGCATCTACAACTAAATTCGGCACTGTGGGCCTACAGAACAAGCATCAAAACACCAACAAGAGCCACACCATTTTCCCTAGTCTATGGCGCTGAGGCATTTCTACCTATTGAGCTTGAAATCCCATCTTTGCGGATATCACAAGGTCTTGTTACTGATGACCAGTACCGCGTCGATCGGGTGAATTCTTTAGACCTACTTGATGAGCGCAGGCAACAGGCATTCGATCATCTGAAAGTGTATCAAGAACGCATGTCCAAAGGGTAGAACAAGAAGGTCAAGCCATGAAAATTTGAAGTAGGAGATCTTTTCCTAAAGGAGAATCCTAAGAACTAGCCTAATAGAGAGCAGAAAGGAAAATTTGAACCTAATTGGTTAGGACCTTATGTTATCACTGCTACTTTTGGGACTGAAGCTTATCAACTGGCTACACCTGAGGGATATGTTCTTCCAGATCCTATCAATACTCTACATTTGAATTGGTTCTATGCTTGATTTTTGGCTAGCAGAACCTGTACAGTGAAATAGTTCTCAGAAAATACCAAAAACATTCAAAAAATTGATCCTGAAGAAATCCAAAAATAGTGAAAAAATTCCTGAAGAAAGGTATCCTTGGTGAAAACCTGGCAATCAGGCGTCACTTGTGTTCAGTGCTCCATCTATCAACGCACTACTAATACTGAGCCTTCACAATTTCACCTATGCTATTATTCTGACTTTGTTTCCTTACGACTATCTTATCCTTTCTTGGGATTTGTCTATCTTTTCGATTCTAGGGAACAAGTCATTATGCATTGGGGGCATCTTTTCTAGCTTGATAGGTTGCATCCGCTAGGTCGTCATAGGATGGTTTGTCCCATAACACAAGGAGACTCGATGCTTATACCTAACTATCACTTTCACAAAACAAGGATGACACAAACATTGCACTTGTGTGCTAAAATGTTGACACACTTCTATGAATCATTCCATCCAAGGTTTCTCAAGAATGAGGCCTCAAATATCGATCTATAGCTCTTTAGTCATGGAGTGTAAAGGTGTGAAATGGAGGCCCTCAGATTGACCTAGTTGGTGCCTATGCAAGTACACCATGAAACGAGAGATTCAAATGCATGAAAATTAGATCTACTCTATATGATAACAACGCATGGCTAAATCTATGAAAGGAAATACAAATGCAAGATTAATCTATGAAAATAAACATGATTCTAATCTACATGAGTAGCCATGAATGCAAGAAAGAATGAGACAAGAAGAGAGAAGTTGCAATATCCAAG
>MU223909.1:20658-32602 GCA_018584345.1 Thuja plicata | reverse complement strand
TATAAAGATATGTATATATATGTATATATATATATATGTATATATATATACACATAGATAAATATATATGTATGTATATGTATATACATAAAAATATACATGTACATATACATATATATGTATATAGATAAATGTATAGATGTATAAACATGTATATACACATATATACATGGATATACATGTATATGCATGTATATACATATATACATGTATATATGAAAAAAACATTATTTAACATTAAATACAACATAATTTACAAGAAAATCCACTAAAAACCTGGAAAATGTCATTTTTCGTCTCCAGTCAAAACTTCCACTGTTGAAATGAAAGTGACTGTGGGGTTTCATTTTTACAAAAACCTCCAAATTAAAGGGTTTTGATCGAAACCCCCTGCATTGGGGGTTTCGATCAGAACCCATTAACTTAAATTTAAAAAAAATAAAAAAAGGTTTCGATCGAAACTTGGGTCTTCGGGAACTTTCAATCAGAAGTAAGAAGTACTTCCGATCACTTCCGATCGAAACCTACGATTTTCATGATTTCCACGAAAATGAGGAATTCCTTCGTCTGAAAAAGTGTAACCCACTAGTATGGGTTTACCCTATGAAATACTAAGGATAACGTCGTGAAACCAATTGCAAATATTAGATATGGATGTTACAAAACTAAATTCAAAATAACCACATTCATATCTATTTTAGAAAAAAGTTATGATTAAACAAGTGAGTCTCACTCTTTAAAAATGCTATTTTTTGCAAAAAACTAGTTTTCAAGGGAGATAGAAAATTGGATTCAAGTCAATTCCAAAAGTTTTCAAAAAGATATATTTAGAATCTACACACAAAATGCTAAAAGACTCTAATTTTCATCATCTTCAAATTTTTAACAGTTTCGACAATAGGTGTCAGAATGTGAAGTTTTTTTTTCAGAATGTACATTTGAGTGTCAAACTTGGTAAAAAAGTGTAACCCACTATTGTGGGTTCACCCCACTATCAATCTTATTTTTAGAGAGATTTATCTATTGTAGAGGATGGAAAATGAACTTTCATAAACAATAATGAAGCCCTTGAATGATTTAGATATCAACTCTCCACTCTGAACACGCCTTCAAGTAATTGTGACCTTCAAGTTCATCCAGTACTCCGCTAAATATCAATTTTAACCAAGAACAAAAATCAACTAAACTTTTTAGACATTAGAAACTAAAAAAAAAACCACAAAGGTCTCTCAAGTAGCTCAGTGAACTTTTTATCCATAATGAATATGTGGGTATAGGATGACAGTATGACATACTAACATCATGTACAAAAAAAGAATCAAAATTGCCTTAGAGAAACACAATTTTTTTGTTTAGTTTCTAGGAATTAAAGCTCCTATAAAATAGAAAATAGAAAATATAAAACTACTAGAATGTATAAGATAAGAAAGAACATAATGATCAAATGAGAAAGAAGAGTTTAAGAGTTTCATAGAGAAATGCTTCTGAAGCTTCAACAAACTTGAATATCCTGTTTACCAGTACTTACGCATGTTAGAACAAAGAAAAAGGGTTGGGTAGTTGTGATAAAAGGTTTTCCTTAGTCAAAACTTTCTTTTGGTGTTTCCACCTCCATGGACAACCTTAGACAAGATGATTGAAAAATAGATATAAACCAAAGGACAAAAATAATATGTTGATAATAAGATATTATAAAAATATAAAACCCTAAGGATTTACTTTTGGAAATATTTTTTGATATTTCCATTGATGTGAGGAGATTGCTAAAAATATGTGTTTAGATGGTTATATATTTTCTAGTCTTAATCTTGAGTGAGCATTTGATTTTTACAAAATGCTATAGTGTTAGAAGGTGGAATTTACAAGAAAGAGTATTTGAAGTATGTGTGGAAGAATGCTTTGTATTCCTTAGTATTGTGTGATGAGAGCTTGTGGTTCTAGATATAATGTTTATGTTTAGTGGATGTTGCACTCTTATAGTTATAGGTCATCAACAATGTAGATGATGTGGTTGGTAATTGAAGGTCACTTACAATTTGGTTGTCCTGGTCAAGATAATGTTATGCATTGATTCTTTTGGTATTATGATTTGGAGCACATTTTTAGAATTCTTGTGCAGTTTCTCAGTTCATTTTTTAGAGGGTGTTTTGCTCTGCAAACATAGTTATGATGTTATGTTTCTATGTAGTGCAGTTTGTTGTAGCCCTCTCGCCTACTATAATGGTTCTCCTATTTGAGTCATATTATTTTGGTCTAGACTTGTGTTGGAAGTTGATATATGATGTATTTTAGGTCCTACCATGGGATGTGAAGATCCACATTGAATCATTTTTAGTAGAATTTATGTATTGGGTCAACTATTTATGTGCTACATAGTTAATCTACATGTTATCCTTTTTGTTAAATTTGGAGGATGTGTTCTTCTATGCAAATCACTTGGAGATACTTAGAAAGATGTATTATAATGTTTGTAGGTTCCCTTTATTTTCTAAAGTGGACCGTATCACTATAATTGTGTTTGAATATGGCTGACTTGATAGGACTTATGTTTGTCCTCTATTTTGGATAACCTAGAATTAAGCGTTTTGATGAAGAAGTTGATATATATTGAAGATCATTTTAGTGTGTTGCAAGTAAGAGGTGATATGTGAATACATAGTGAATATAAGCATGAAGATCAATTTGGATAGTGCACCTTCATGATCATATCAATCAATATACTACTATTGAGATAATGAGTGTGTGAATAGTGTTTGTCTTGCAATTAGCAGCTTGAGACATTGATTCAAGGATGACTTCTTTCTTTGAGAGTTGTTGGAGCTAGTATGCTGAAGGATTTATCAACTTGATTTATAATATTCATCTATCCTCCTAGAAGAGAGTGAGTCCTTCTTAGCAGTTTTCTATCTTTCCCTAAGGCAACGTGCCTTAGCCTGCAAGCTAGGGACAAGAGAGCTTTTTTGGCTATGGTCCTAAAATAAATATTGTATACTTATTTCATATAGTGTAAGTTGGATCTGATTGTGGTTTTTGGTTTTCCACATAAGTCTAGTGTTCTCATGTGTATGGTGTTCATTGAGCTTTATATCTCTTTGCTGCTAATTTGGTTAAGGTTAATTGATGTGGAATTATGACTGGAAAATTGAATAAGTGTATAATGAATATTTTATTCACCTTCCCTCTTAGCCTTGGGGTGTTTTCAATAGTTACCATCCTAAAAACTAGAAAGAAGAGAGCTTGCTAGAGTGATGATGAACAACAACGGTCCTAAAGATGATGGAGCTTCACAATATATCAAGATAATGGTTAAATACCAAGATAGTGAAAGGTGTTGTGAGTGGAAGAAGGAAAGAAAAATAGAGTGTTGGAATGTAGAAGAAGAGTTCAAGAATGATAGATTAGTTAGAATAATGTTCTTAAATATGTTCAAAAGATTGAAACAAAGGCAAAATAGGAAAATTTTAACAATAGCTAGTGACCATCACATTGGTGCAGGTTTGTAGGGATGATACACTTTTGAAATTAAGAAAGTGTGACATCGTAATGGCTAACACGACTACAAACATTTATTAGACACTAGCACGATGTGTGGACATCTCTACAATGCTTATAAATTTGAGCTCAATCCAAAAATAACAGTCAAAGGATTATGTATGCAAGATGGAAAGGAGTATTTCAGTCCAGGATTAAGGTTTACGATGCATAAATGTGTTAATTATAACTAAAGGGAAAGCACATGTAGTGTAAAATTTTATAGGATAGAATTTAGGACATTACATTTGTTTACCAATGTGTATGATCCATTATGACCTTCTTGGTAAACCTCAACTTTAGAATCATATTTGACATGTTCAATACAAAGCTCCTCACCACCCTTGATTCTTGTTGGTGACTTTTAATTGAATTATTATTTTGGAGCGAAAAAGAGGTCAGCTGAATAGACTTGAACCATCTTCCAAAATTTTTAAGGATTCTATTTTCTTGGATTTGATTAATATTAAGCCTTGTAATGGTATGTATACTTGGAGCAAGAAGATATGCACCAAAGATTCCTTTTCAGAGAGATCATATAGGCTCCTAGTCTATATTTACTATATTAGAAGCAAATAGAATGTCATCTTTGGGATTCTAAAATAGAGCGGATCATATCATTGGTCGATCAAATTGTCAGCTTCCCTCTTTAGGGCCTCTACAAATCCCTCTTTCAAGTTTCAACTTATGTGTCCATGGGGATGTTCATTGAATGTTCATGTTTTTGTATGGTGGGGCAAGGGGAGATCTAATTATTTCTCTCCTCCCTCTTTATCTCTCCATATCTCTCTATAACTCATGTATGCATTTATCCCTTGTTTCTCTCTCCCTATCTATCTCTATCTCTATGTTTATCTTTCTCTCTATCCTTTGCCTATCTCTCTCCATCCCTCCCTCTACCTCTTTAGCAATACTTATCTATTTATTACTTTTCTCCATCTCCTTCTTTCTCTTTCACTCTTATCCCCTCATGTATACACATCTCTCTCTCTCTCTCTCTCTCTCTCTCTCTCTCTCTCTAACAAATTCGATTATCTTCTTGATTCAAAGGATCTTTAAGTCATCTTTGGATTACTGAAAGTAGACAGATAATTGATTTGAAGCTGTCATTTTTCCATTGAGACCATTGTTAAATGAACAACAATATTTTCTAAATGGCATACTCGATTGACCTTATGTACATTGCACACATATATGCAAAAATAGACCAATTTTTTTCCTAATTGACATTCCATACCTTTTTAGCATATCCATTGCACACCAAGGTACAATTGGTAGTTATAAATGCATTCAAATTCTTAAAGTCAATATGCCACTAGTAGATATCCATAAAAATAAGCATGTTTAGTGGTTGACAAGAACTCATCTCTCATTAGAATGAATATAACACTACTCATGAAACATGGGTCCATGAATTTGACTCAAAACTACACACTTCGATTTCTTGATAGCAATATCACAATTTAACTCGTGGAAAAAATCTCCTACTTACTTAAATAAACATGCTTTCAAAATTGAATGAAAAAAATAAATAATGAATAATGAATTTAGAAGATAGGCCCCTACTAACTAATTATCCGTCTACTACCGCATTTATTTTATTGAAAGATAAATTTTAAAAATATTAAAAGAACATGTGAGACGACTGCAGGCTATTGATGACCAGATTCGGTCGGTAAAGAAATCCATAAATATGAAAGTCATTGAGTCTTTAAAATTAGTTGACACATTCAATTTTGTTAAAAGAGACCACGTCAGCGTACAAGTTAATGAAGCATCCAGATCATTTCCTCTTGATTTATATATTAATATTTCTACGGCTTTACTAGTCTTCTTTAATTTTTTTCTTCTTTAATTTTTTTGGGCCACCAATTGTTTTGTTAGGTTGAGAGTTCTCTACTTGGTCAAAGGATGATAAAAAATTATTTATTTGAAATGTGAACATTAACTTTTGCAATTTTCAAGAAATTTATAAATCAAAAGTTTTTAAAAATTAGGTATATTTCCAAAATAAACATCCTCTTATAAGCCCATTTAATTAAAAGCCTTTACACTACAAAGGGAATATATGAAGTATGATGGGTAGGTTGAGTTGATATAATTTTTAAATTCGATATATATTTTATTGAAAATGTTATTAAAATAGTTTGATATATTTCCTTATGTTTATGTGATATTGTGTTTAAGATGTAAATAAGGTTTAAATTATGTTTTCTAGATTTTTTTAAAACTAGGCATTTTCTTGTAAAATTTTATGTATTCATTAATTATATATCTTGCATAAGTAGATTTTGTTATTGGTTTCTATCGTGAATTTCTATTACAATTCTAAATTTTAAAACCAAAATAAACAAGGGAAAATTTTAGATTTGAAAATTGCATCCAAATATGATAACTAATCTCTTAAAACTAGATATCCAAACTATTGTTGGATACATAGCCAATATCACTAGATACCAATTGGTGGAATAACTATGGAAAGTTGGGACTGAGAGGGGATGGGTGAATAAGTGCCACTAAAAACTTTCTAACCACATTCATTGATAAACCATATACTGTTGCGTACTGATTACCGAGTTCATAACTTTGAAATGGGGATACCATTTTGTTATCTCTACAAGATACTTTGTTGTCATTAGTTTAGTCAAAGTCATGGAGTCAAGAAGAATCAGTTAGTGAAAGGAGATAGTGATGCAGGAGCATCCTAGGATCCTTGGCAATCCTGCTTAACCAAAAAGATGTTTTCTTTTATTTCATAACTTGTTTGGAGGCTGCTCGGGAAATTCTCTGTCGCTTGGGTCTATCACTCGGGCATGCTTGTTTCCTATTGCTCGGGTCTGTTGCTCGAGCATGCTTGTTCCGAGTTTGTTTTCTGTCTCTTGCGTTTCATGTTTCTGTTGCTCGGGGTGTTCTTTGCCTGTGTCTCTCTATTGCTTGGTCATTTTTTACCCGAGTTATTTATTTTGGAGTTGGATCTGGTGGCCGACTTCTGCATTTAATTTTGATTACAACATTAATGGTGGATCTCTCCTTGGGGATTGTGAGGAACTAAATCTGGGCAGGGGTTTCTCCTATGTTTGATTTGATGGACGACCTCATGGTTGCTTTTGTATTTAAGAAGTATTTTGTTCTTAGTTTTGGGGGAGGGGAGATCAGATTAGAGAGCAGATCAAAGTATAGGATCTGAGAATTTGGATCATGAGTTGTATGTTTGTAGAAGATCTGTAGTTGATCTTGAATTGTATCTTTGTATTTGGCCCTAACCGAGAAGGCCTTACAGCCTGACATGTTGCATGTAATTGAATCTGAAATGAATGTGAATTGATATAAGTTGTTATTTCTCTCTGTTGTTGAGTTTACGCTGTGTGTCTTTGTCGTTGGCTGTAAGTTTGGACAGTCCTTTATTGGATCCTCCAACCTTGACTGCATCAAGTGGTATCAGAGTGAAGATTGATCTAGTTCGTTGCTTGTGGAGCTTAGGGTTTTTGAAAATCTGGAGAGATGCCTCCGAGAAGATTCGACCCTAGGGCAATTGCAGATCTTTCCGAGGAGGTGGAAGTGAGGATAACATAAAGATTTAGATCTGAGATGGTGGCAATGAAGAATGAAATCATAGAAGGTATCAGAAACATTGGGTTACAAAGAGGTCCTAGAACAGATGATGGTTATGAAAAGCTGCTGAAGATTTTGAAGCTATTGGATCTAGTGGAGATGACAGAACTGATCAGATGGCGAGATCTAGAGGAGGCAGGTATGGTCAGTTGTATAGATATGAAGCTCGGTTGAGTACAAGTTACTGAATGGAGGTGTCCAATTTCTCAGGTACATTAAAGCCCGAGGATTTGATTGATTGGATCGGTGATTTGGAAGACAACTTTGAGCTGGAAGACATTGAAGATCCACTTAGAGTAAAGTTGGCACAAACTAAGTTGAAAGGTCATGCTGCTCTATGGTGGAAATAATTGTAGAGCGACCGAGAAGAAGAAGGTGAGATGAAGATCAATCGATGGAGGTTGATGGTGACAAAGCTAAAGGCTAAGTTCATTCCTGCTGACTATGAACTTGAGTTGTTTAAGAAATTGTAGAATCTAAAACAGAAAGAGATGACTATAGAAGAGTATACTAAGGAGTTCTACAAGTTGACAATTCAGTTTGGACATAGAGAAATTTCTAAGGAAAAGGTGGCAAGGTATGTTAATGGTCTGAAATTCAGTATCCAAGACGAGATTGGTATGTTGAAGATTGACTTTGTGAAGATGCTTATCAATATGCAATGAAGGAAGAAGATAAGTTGAAGAGAAGACACTATGGTAATTGCTGAGGGAAAGAGAAGCAAGAACAGTCGGTAAAAGATAAACATAGAGCGGAGGAGGAACCAAAATCTGTTGAGCTAAGGAGAAGAACAGGTAGAGGTGTATTCATAGGTACTTGTTACAACTGTGGAGAAGAAGGACATCGGTCATATGAATGTTCCCATGCAGATAAGAAGGTTGGTAGCCACTAAAATGTTGTGGTGAATGAAGTTGCTGAGAACGAACCTGAGGTGTATAATATGAATCTTTTTCTTAAAAGAACTTTGCTTCCCTCAAAACAAGCTTATTAGAAGAATACTTTGTTCAGAACCAGATGTAAGTGCAAGGATAAGGTATGTAATGTCATACTTGATGGTGGCAGTTCAGAGAACTTTGTTTCCGAAGAGATGGTTAGTAAATTGAATTTGGAAAGGAGGAAACATCCTAATCCTTATCAGGTTAGTTGGATACAACATGTGTCTAAGGTCAGGATTGAGGAGCAATTCCTTGTTAAGTTTAAGATTGGATCTTATTACGATGAGTTACTATGTGATGTATTACCTATGGATATTTGTCACCTGTTGCTCTGTAGACCTTGGAAATATGACAGACATGTGTTTGATGCTCGTGCAAATACCTATGTTGTCAGACAGGGTGAAATCAAGCATAAACTAATACCTTTGTAGGGGGTAGGAGATGAAAGGTCTAGAGTTATCACAGATTGTCCGAGGGATAGTGAAAAACATGAGGAAAAGAGAATTGATGAACCTATGAGTGAAGGAAAGGAGAATCTGAAGGGGAAAGATAATGATATCTCTAAGGAACTTACAGGGATAAAGAAACAGATAACATATTTGACTAAGGTGGTGCATCAGATGTTGACAATAGTGACACAGAGAGATGCAGCTGATAGTGATTTGATTAGTCGGTCGGGTGAGGAGGA
The DNA here is from genome assembly GCA_018584345.1 of Thuja plicata. NCBI lineage: Eukaryota > Viridiplantae > Streptophyta > Pinopsida > Cupressales > Cupressaceae > Thuja > Thuja plicata. The sequence continues at coordinate 23,836 of MU223909.1, read as the reverse complement.
TCGGTGTCAACTACTGTCGGTTGTAGGCAAAATATATGAGATAAGTACAAAAGTGTGAATTTTTCTGATGAGACAATGGAAAGAATTAAGACAACATGGAATGAAGGACAAAATGAGATATGGGTTAAGAACAAGTATGGGATACCTGTTTTGATTCCCTTATGATGTTCATGATTTCCTTGATGGGAACATCTTCTTTACCTGGAGTGTCTGATGCAGGAGCATACTAGGATCCTTGGCAATCCTTCTCAACCAAAAAGATGTTTGCTTTTATTTCTTAAATTGTTTGGAGGCTACTCGGGAAATTTGCTGTTGCTTAGGTTTGTCACTCGGGCATGCTTGTTTCCTGTTGCTTGGGTCTGTCACTCGGGCATACTTGTTCTCTATTGCTTGGGCATGCTTGTTTCGAGTTCATTTTCTATCGCTCGGGTTTCATGTTTCTGTTGCTCAGGGTGTTCTTTTCTCGAGTCTCTCTGTTGCTCAATCATCCTTTACCCGAGTTGTTCATTTTTTGAGTTGGATCTGGTGGCCAACTTCTGCATTTAATTTTGACTGCATGACATTAATGGTGGATCTCTCATTGGGGATTGTGTGGACCTAAATCTGGGTCAGGGGTTTCTCCTATATTTGATTTGATGGCTGACCTCATGGTTTCTTTTGTATTTAATTAGTATTTTGTTCTTAGTTTTGGGGGGAGTGGAGATCAAATTAGAGAGAAAATCAAAGTGTTGGATCTGATAATCTGGATCATGAATTGTATGTTTGCAGAAGATCTGTAGTTGATCTTGAATTGTATCTTTGTATTTGGCCGTAACCAGGAAGGCCTTACAGCCCAACATGTTGCATGTAATTGAATCTGAAATGAATATGAATTGATATAAGTTGTTATATATTTGTGTTGTTGAGTTTACGTTGTGTATCTTTGTTTCTGGCTGCAAGTTTGGACAGTCCTTTATTAGATCCTCCAACCTTGACTACATCAGATAGTCAACTATTAGGCAAGTTGGTAATGCGCACCGATCCAATTGGTAAAGTAAAAGAGTTAAATATAGTATACCGAGCACCTACAGTTACCAAGTGACACAGTACACTGAGTTATAGTCACCAAGCATTGAAGATCATTTAACCGAGAGAGAGGAGTTACTCAACTGAGTTAGACAGTAAATTCAAAACGCGATTAGATCACATTTAATGATTTTTAGAGCATTAAAATTAAGATTATACAAGCACGTAGAACGATTTGTTACATAATCAATGATTAAAGTAAACTAGAGTGAAGATATAAGGCATAGATTAAGCGACAAAATAAAGTTTATTATTTCAAAGAAAAACAACAAGTACCGAGGTAAAAGTGACATGGTCACCGAGCTAGAAAGAAGATCTAATAGTCAAGAGAAATTCATAGCATACCTAACACATAAGATTAAGAGGCGTAATATCATATATATAAATTGGATTAAAATTGAAAGTTGAAAGGTTAGAGAAGAGAGAAGAGAGTTAAAGTTGTTGTTATTGTTGTTGCTGAGAAAGTTAAAGGATTTATTGAAGAGTAAGGGCAGAGCACAGAGCACTAAGTAAAACTTTAACTATAGCAGAGCATAACAAAGAAGTGTTGTAGTTTGAGATTAAGGTAACACATCAGAGCACATAGAGTCTGATCAACATTTGCATTTGATGCACTTATTACAAACATTGTCAAGTTATTTGATACTATTGTATTAAGAGCTTTAAATCCCAATAATGGGTAGATCTTAATCGATAGATTATATTTGTAAATCCTTTAACAGGCTACATCTCTAAGTGTAGAGATTGTAAAAATCCTTTAACCAAGTAGACCTAACAACTCTTTCATACTCTTAACTGGGTAATCTATCAGAAATAGCTAAACTTTGTAGCTCTAACCGAGCACCCTTTATACTGCAGTTAGTGAAGGTTGTGGGTGTCATCTCCATCATAGTTTTGTCCTCTAACCAATGATTTTTGTGTTACCAAAATCATGGTGTTATGAGTTCTATTGTTTAATATTTTGATGTTATGGTTTTATAAGCTTTACATTACTTTCATTTCAAAGTTATGAGCTCAATAATCATATGCAACAGTATATGTTTTATCAGTGAATGTGGTTAGAAAGTTTTTAGTGGCACTGATTCACCCCTCCCCCTCAGTCCCAAGTTTCCATAGTTATGCCAACAATTGGTATCATAGCTAGTCCATTTGAGTTGAAGGTTTGACCACCTGAGATTCAAAGATCATAGTCATGGAAAGTTATATGCAATCTTAAAGGATTAATGGTCTTGAATTTGAGTTGGAGAGTGCACGAGAGTTAATCATGGATCTGAGAAAGAAACTTGATAAGTATCTGAGGATAAGATGGAAACTATATGATGAGCTGAAGGTCACACAAGAACAAGATGATACACTTGAGACATCATATGAAGGAAGTGTGACTGATGAATCTGAATCAACTATAAGAGAACTACTTGAAAAGAATCATTCACTTACCGAGCTGTTGGATTTGATGAAGAAAGATCTTGAAGTGAATAGCATAAGAATGGCCGAATTGATTGAATAAAAATGGACAGATGAGGATGAAAAGAGAATGGTAGAAGATGACAAAAGACAAGTTGAAATCAGGTTAACTGAGAAATATAATGAGATCTTAGGGTAAAAGTACGAAGCTGTGTCGCACTTGAGGACCATTTACGTAGTTCCGGCCGAAATTGTTTCGGCCGGAATTATTTCGGCCGAAATATTTTCGACCGAACATACATGGCGCAAATGTGGCGTCGATGTGGCAAATTAGTTCCGGCCGAAACAGGTTCGGCTGGACCATTTTTGGCCAAAATTTCATGAGTAAATATAAGCCAACTATGTTCTATCGATGAAGAATTGGCTTATATTTATATGGGGGGGTTCGGCCGGACCTAGTTCGGCCGAACCAGTTCCGGCCGAAACTGTCTGTGTGGCATCCTATGTGGCAGCCAAATAGGCAAAAATTTCAAAATTACAGAACTTCTCACTTAGACAATTGATATCTTCATCAAAAATCAGCCATTTTAAAAATCTAAATATACCCTTTTGTAGAGCTCGGAGTCTAGATTATGGTAATATAATTTTTATTTTGTTTTGATTACATATAATATATTATAATTTGAAAAAACTCCAAGTAGGTATTTTA
>MU223909.1:2950-13088 GCA_018584345.1 Thuja plicata | reverse complement strand
ATATGTAATGTCTAAAATATGAAATAACTCATTCACATGTATAACATACATACATATATGAAATGACAAAAATGAACATGTATATATGTAATGTCTAAAATATGAAATAACTCATTCACATGTATAAAATACATACATATATAAAATGACTAAAATGAACATGTATATATGTAATGTCTAAAATATGAAATAACTCATTCACATGTATAACATACATACATATATGAAATGACGAAAATTAACATGTATATATGTAATGTTTAAAATATGAAACAAAATACCAACATGTATATATGTAATGTCTAAAACATGAAATAACATGTAGATGCAATGTATAGAATAGATGTGTCTGAAATAACATGTACATATGAAATGGTTAGAATATATCTATGAAACATGAAATATGTAAAATAACATATGTGCTCAACTAGGACCATATCCTAATCCGTGACCTGATGATGGTCCACCTCCTCCTAATCTATGTGTGCAATAAAAAAAATATACATGTGTCATGCATACACACATGTATAATAAATTAAATACTTATGATTGAATAGAAAAATTAAGTTTGAAAAAATGTATAAATTTACCTGTCTGTCATGATGCACGAGATCGCCAAGAGTCTGTAAATCTCCATATGGCTCCATACTATCTAGAATACTCTGGAGAACATATATAATATACATGTATATTAAAATCAAAATTTTAATTCAATTTATTTATACATGTACATGTGTAAGTTTTTTAAATACATCAAAATTTAAATAAATATACACTGTAGCAGCATGTAATGTTCTCCTGATAGCACTCAAATCTGAATCATGTAAGGACACAACACCGGGATCAATCTGGTCATGTAAAGACACCTCTGAGGGATTAACCTGGTCATCTATAAGCAAGCTAGTAAAAAGTCGACGAGTTGGACATGATGAAGTGAACTAGGTAGACTAGTAAGGTGCATCCCCATCAACTGCGGTCTACTGAGGAGCTGTAGGTGATGCAGGAATATCCTCCTATCTTTGTGCACCCTAAGAATCTGATCCAGTAGATCTACTAAAATGGTGGGGACAAATTATGGGACCTCCCTAAGAGGAACCCTGTCAATAATTTGTAAAGCCTGATATGCCCAAAGTAGATCACTGGATAAACATGCGCCCATATGACGCAACTGGTCCAAATTTGATATAGTTGTAACCTCTAAAGGAGATTGTATGTCTACTATATTATATGGATCATCACTAGAAGATGCATCTTGAGTAGGTGGAGGAATGCCAGAACGGGAACGTAACATGCATCTCCCTAAATGATCAGATGACATCTCCTGAACCTGTGTCGCGATACTCATGATACTAGAAAATACATCTCTATTGATCCTATCATCAGGTACACTCTATCCTGCAGCTGCCATTTCCAAACCATTTGGTATGACCAAAAGGTTTGGACCCACCTTTGCCGCTTATTAGAGGGTTCTAGGGCATTAGGCCTTCTGAATCTGTCTGATAATCTCCCCCTCCCCTACTCAACATGACTAGGAAAATCTGTGTAATCAAAATCATGATGCAAATGAAATTCTGCAAACAATTGTTTGCAAAGATATAGTGGAAGATCATCCTTCTGGGGCCACCTATGATGGGCAGCCAACCGTCAACGATAAATAAATGGTGCAACAAGGTCATCCTCGCATCAAGTAGTCATGTAACCTCTCACCTAAGCTTTGTCCTAGTAATGAGGAAACATGGTCTTCACCATAGCGGTGGACACCTCTGAGTCAACCTATCTATACTTCATAGTGTTAGTAATGTTGCGGGAGAGAGAAGTATAGAATGTATCAATAGATATGCTATCATAAGGGTTGTATGATTGAATTGTGTCAATCATACAAACCAGGTCCTCTCTAATAATATTCACCCTCTCCCTATTAGTAAGGGTGATGGATGACTAGATCCTCTGATCAAGAACCTCAATAGCTCGTGTCAATCGAGCTATGGTACTAGCAATTAACTCCTCCTTTCCCTCTCTAGAGTTAACAGATCTATGAGAAGAGTGGAAACTACCACCCCATGTACACTCGCCTCTCTAGAATATATAGGTGATGCACCTCTACTTGATGCCATGTGATAGAAAAAATAGATCTATATGCTCAAAAGTATATAAAGAAGAATATATATAGATCTCTGCACATGTACATGGTCCAATTCTAATTTAATTATATACTTTTAAACACATGTGTTCCAAATATAAATAAACTTGAAAACACTTGAATGCATCTACATAAATGAAAGAAAAATGATTTAAAATCATATACATACATGTGCACATATTTTGTAACGAAAAGAGGTTTTGAGTTATGGTTCAATTTTGTCTAGTAGGTTTACAACTAGCCTAGTTGAATGCAGATTAATGTTGAATGTTTAGGTTTAGGGATCAACTAGGTTTATTTATCAATTAGCTTTAGGGTTAATTTGTTCGTGGTTAGCCCATTCACATTGGTTTCTAGTGTTCTAAGGTTTATATTGGCTCATGTATCAGTTTCACATGTTGCTTTCATGTTAGGGTTCATGTGTTGGTTGAACATGTTAGGATTAATGTTGGTTTCTAGTACGTGTTCTAGTTGAAGGTTAGGGTTCATGTTGGTTGAACATGTTATGGTTTATTTCTCAATTGGGTTTAAGGATCTACTTTTAAATTATGTTTACATGGTTAGGGTTCATATATATGTTTTTCTAGTGTTAGGGATTATGTTGGTTAGTGTTCCAATTTTATGTTAAGGTTTATGTACGTTTGAAAGAAAAATTCAATTTAGCACGTTAAGGTTTATGTTGATTTATGTTTCAATTTCATGTGTTAGTTTCATTTTAGGGTTCATGTTAGGGATCAATATGGTCTGGGTTTCATGTTAGGGTTCATGTTAAGGTTTATGTTGATTTATGTTTCAGTTTTATGTTGGTTTCATGTTAGGGTTTGATGTTGGTTTCATATTAGGGTTTCACATGTTAGGGTACAATGTTATGTTTAATATGTTTTGTAATACTAATGTTTTATAATGTCTTGTAACATTTTCCTAATGTTTTGTAACATTTTCCTAAGGTTTTTTTAGGGTTCATGTTAGGGTTCAATATGGTTAGGGTTTCATGTTAGAGTTCAATATGGTTAAGGTTTCATGTTAGGGTTATTGTTAGAGTTTATGTTGATTTATGTTTTAGTTTCATGTTGGTTTCATGTTTTGTAACATTTTCCTAATGTTTTGAAACATATGTAATAAAACTAAATTAACTAACCAAATAACATTTTCCTAATGTAACATTTCCTAATGTTTAGTAACATTTTCCTACTATTTTGTAACATTTTCCTAATGTTTTGAAACATATGTAATAAATCTAAATTAATTAAAAAAGTAACTAACACATGATCTTAACTGAAAAAAAATTAAATCTACATAAAACAATATTTTATATTTTCTAAAATAAAAAATAAAAAAATTAGTACAAAAAAATCAAATAATAGTACAACTACATTATTTTAACAAAACAAAACTTAAAAACATTTAAAAAAACTTAAAAATAAAATAAAAAATCCTACCTATTTTCGGCCAAAGTTCTCCTATTCCGCTCTGTAATTCTTGGAAGGCACTCAATACAAATGAGCCGCTCTAACCAAATTTTGGGGTATATATGTTTTAAGGGTTTCGGTCGAAACATTTTCGGTTGGACCAAGTCCGGCCGAAATAGTTTCGTCCGGAACACATCTGCCACATCGACGCCATATGGCCCCGCGTATGTGCCATGTATGTACAGCCAAAAATGTTCCAGATGGAACAACGAAAATGGTCCTCAAGTGTGACACAACTCCGCAATTTTACCCTGGACCATCTCATTTTTCTTTTCATTCTCAATAATTTTAATAAATGTATCATGATTATAATGTGTGATCATTTAGCCTTCTTCTTCATCAAATATAACATGTGATCACTATGAGAGGAAGAGCAGAGAGATGTGGGATTAATAATGGCAACATTAGGTTTAACCTAATGCATTTTGATAAAAAAAATGCTAGAGGTACTAATTAGGAGCTTCTCAGGTATGTAAAACTCAAGATACTAGCTTAAGAAACATTAATTAATTATATAATGATAAGCAGTTCAAATATAATAGAAATAAAAAAATTATCTTTGAAGAATTTTTTTAGAAGTTATAAGCTCATCAAAATGTAGGGAAATAATTTTTAAACTCCAAATAAAGTATCTAAGGATGAAACCTTAGATTATTCGAGGCTCTTTATATTAATTATAGTGTAAACAAATATTTGAGTAATTCATAAATGGATAATTGAAATGTTAAGAAGAATAAGATATCTTGTATTTGATGTCTTACGAGCCTTCCCAATTTTCACTAGTTTAGATGTTAGATAAAAAAAACTAAAACAAACAAACAAAACAAAACAAAACACACCTAGAAATACATATTGGATCAATATCAAAATCCACAACATGTGATCTCTAAAATTTATTCTTCTTGAAATTAGATTGCATCCATAATTTGGTCTTAGGATGGTTTTTTCTCCTATATGATTTTATGTAGTTCTATTTTTTTCCTTTAGCATTTGCAAGAATTGATTAGTGTTTAAATGAATGGATAAGGTGCATAGACTCGTATCTCTATGCTTTAAGAGCTTTTATTTAAGATATTTATAATAATATATGTATTTTTTAATTTAATTTTTTTTTAAATATCACTTATTGTGTTGAGACACATAACTATTAGTGTAATTAAATATTCAATAATTACACTTAAACTTATTTATCATAATGCATACATAGTAGTTTGCATATGAGTCACCTAGGAGTTTGCATCTATATTTGCACATGGTGTAGGAGAAATTCCACTTTAAATAGTGATAGTTGTTATCACATTCCACTTTATGTGTGAGATCCACCTTTAGTGCACATATCACATTATCATCCTCCATATGGTGCATATACATCATTGCATATTGGAGAATGATCCACCTTTGGTGGACATGTGATTCCACCTTGTATGAGTGATAATTTTCTTCTCTTTATCATAGTCTCTTTGTCTTGCCTATATAAGAAGGTCTATAATGTACATTCGATCAATAATATCATTATTGCATCTTAATACAATTGTCTTGTCATTCTCTTGTGAAAATTATCTTGGTCTTTCATTTGATCCCGAGGTGTTGTAGAGTCACCTAAAACTCTCGCAATAACTATAATGACATAAAAAATTGGGGCGTACTAGTATGATAATGTTAGCAATATCATGTTAACAAAAACTATTAAAGAAAAACAAAATAAAAACTAGTATAAATATCTTAAATATGTTTATCTAAAGCAATGCCCAAAGATATCAATTGAATATATTTTATTTATCTTAATATTATTTTATTTCACTTTGAATTATATTTTTTCCTAATAAATTTTTGAATAATTTTCTAATTTCATCTAATTTGTTATATTAAGTTTTAAACTTCTTATCAATATTTTTTTAAAAATTAATTAATTTTTATAAAATAAATAACTTTTTAATATATAAAATATTTTTTTTGCTCAATTAATTATTTTTAATATCTGTTAACATATGTGAATAAGTTTTGTCATGGAAGTTTCCGCGTTGCTCATAGATAGGCATGTCCGGACGAGAACATTTATTCAACTAATTATTTTTCTAAAAGAATACACTCGCCGTAATTAGGGTTATGCATTCCTTGGGCAAAGACATCTATGCTATTAATTATTCTTTTTCTTAAAGAACGAATTGACTGAGTAAACCTCCAACAATCATATAAATCATAAACTAGACGAAAAGGTTCCCACGATCTTTTTTGTTATCTAATCAATCATGTATTCCACAATATCTATGGAAACCTACAGGCGGGCATGTGCAGCTACAAGAATTGTGGTTTTATTCCAACCGCATGATGAGTACCTTTCTTATCTCTTACTTGACGATGATGATGAAACCACATCTACCTTCTATTGTGGGGGATTCCTCCAATCAGCGAGGACTGCCATTTCCCCAAGAAAAATGCATAGGAATTGATTACAACGAAGAATCCAACAAAGTGTATTTTGTTCCTATTTTGGGCCAACCAATATCCTCTCATTACTACTACATTGTGGTAGTTGATGGCAAGGATAAGAGGTTATAATAAATTGTAGCATGTCTTTTATCAGGATTGAATCTTCATATTATGTTATATGCAGGCTTGAATTTGATGGTTATATTTAGGTGTATTTTTAAATATAATTAAAATTCTAAGAAGATTATATTAACATGGAAATATTGTTTGGCAAGTAAGATTGGTCATTTAGGGGGAAGATATAATTAAAATGTCTAAGGAATAGATTTTTGGCCCAAATCTAATGTTTAATAAATTGGATAGAGTTTTGCATGTGGGTGTTTTCCTAGTCTTTAATAGTTACACAATGATGCATTTAGGGGCGAAGATAGAGCTTAAATGTCTTAGGAATAGATTTTTGCATAAGTCTAGTGTTTAATGAATTATAGATGATCATGTGTTTCTGAATCTAGTGCAGTAAGAGGAGCATTTATTATTTTTACTGTAGTTAGTTAGACAATGAAATCCAAAAGTAGGTTGGGGGATTGTGACTATGTTGTCTTGTGTTTGTTTCTATCATGGAGACGGAGCAGGGCCAGGGCTTTTGGGAGCTAAAATCGAGGTAAAATTCATGGTATTTAGGATCCAGATTGGTTATCAATGGAGCTAGAGAGGTTGGTATGTATTATGCACTAATAGTTATTTGTGACTCGGTTAGAGTCTGTTAGGTACTTGTGTGTTCCTTCTATTTATTTTGTTAGTGTAGTGTTGTTGGACGCATATGCTTTGTAAGTCATCCCGTGAGTATATTTTATTATCCCACATGTATAGGTAGTAATAATTTTTTAGATTGTACTTAGTATATAAGTGTGTATTGAGCATTTTGATGGCATAGATGAATTTATTGTATTGAGATTGCTCAAAGGAGGTTACCCCCTCGAAGTGGCCCGCGATCAATAGATTAACTCTGAGTTCTACTGCTGCTCCATATTTATGTTATTTCGTACATGTTCATCATATTGTTGTAGGAGGTTCCTCTCATTTGGTATCAGAGCACTTTCTTGGGCTCGCTAGGTGGAAATTCTGTCAAAAAAATTCCATCGTGGCCTTCAGGTTCATTTTTTTGCATGTGGGTTCATTTAATATTACAACATTTCTTGTTATTGCAGTACTTCATTTCAGTTGTTAGTATCTAAGTGATTTTTCTTGAGCTCATTTTTTAGCCATAGCTTCCTTGCTTTCTTCCCGTTTCCTCTCAAAGTTCCCCAGAACCCCCGAAATACCATTCCACATACTTCCTTCCTTAAAGACCCTACCCCAAATTCCACATATCGAAGCCCAAAATCCCTTATTTCTTGAATTTTAGGGTTTGCCCTAACTTTTTCGCTTCTCAGCCAATCACTACCAAATCTGGCCACAAGGTTCATTTCCTAATTCTGTTCCCTTGTCCCTCTTGGACTGCTCATCCCATTCCGCCTCCCCACCCCTGAAACCCTCATTTTTATTTTTCCCTTTTCATCAGGAAGTGTCCAACCACTCATCAAACCCCCATTAAGCATTTGCATTTTTCCCAAATCCAAGTTTTTCCTAACAGAAAAAGTTTATGTTTCTATTGTTCTACCCATTTCAAAAAAAAAAAACTGCTATATGGTTGTCACCCATACAGGAGCAAAAATCATGGAGGAGGAACTTGCATCCCTCAAGACCAAACTTCAAGATTTGGATGACAAATATCTCGGTCTCACTCTTCAGCATTCAGGCGTGAATCGAAACCATTCTAGATATGCTGGGTTCTCTTCTAGCAATTTTCAGGGACAAAAGCTTGATTTTCCTTGTTTCGATGGTGCTGATCCGACTGGATGGATTTACCGGGCAGAGCGGTATTTCAGCTTGCATAATACTATGGATATCAACAAAGTCCCGCTTGCCTCTTTTCATTTGGAACATGAAGCTCTTCAATGGTTCCGTTGGTACATCAAGGCTAATGAAGACCCAACATAGACAGAATTGTGCACACTCTTTTTGCAGTGCTTTGGCCCTAGCGCTTTTGATGACTTCACAGGAGCACTCACTAAACTTTGCCAAACAGGCACAGTAAGAGAATACCACACAGAGTTAAAAAAATTAGCTAATCACACAGAGGGATTATCTGATGAATTCTTCTATAGTTGTTTTGTCAGTGGAGTATGTGCAAGATTATGGGGGGCCAAAAAGTGGCGATGTGAAAAAAAATCTACTTTTCACTTGTCCAAAAGCGCATGAAAGCGCTTGTTGAATTTTTAGTAGGCCTGGGTGTCAGTACACCTGGGAAAACCTAACACCAAAGCACAAGCCTAATCGGGTACATGATTTTTTTGGGTACCTAAAAATATCGGGTACCCGAAACCTGTGGCATAAATCAAAAACCCGCGAGCCGCTTTCCTCATTTCTCTCATCACTTTAGGTTTCCAAAACGGCTAGATATATCATATACATGATTTTTTCGGGTACCTGATTGCTCCAACAACAAATTCGACTCCACAGTTTATTTGGTAAGTAAATTCTTGTTATGTCTAGATTGATTTTTTTAATTTTCATGTTAAATGTAGTTTTTTTGGTGAAAATGGGGTTTTGTATTGATTTTTTTAATAATATATGAAATCAATTTGAAATTTATATTTGTTTATTATTTAATTAGGCATGGCTGACAACAATGAATATAATAACCCTCCCCCACCAAATAATGATCCCCAAAACAATCCAGAACCGCTTCAAAACCCTCAATCTTTAGAGGATTTGATACAAGAGAATCTGAAAACTATATGAGGCTTTGAAAACACATATAATAATATACCTACCTTAGCTCCTATGCTTGCCACCCTAAATACCATTGTTGAAAATATTGACACCCTTACACAGCAACATAATGCTGCTCTTCATTGGAGCGATGATATGCACACCCAATTTGATGACGGGCTTGACCATGATGGGATTGTTGCCCTTAATATAACTAAGGAAGATATAACCTCCCTTTTTGTTAATCCTAAAACCAGATTAAAATTTGACCCCAAAAGGCCAAAATTATCAATAAAATGGTGCACAAACGAAGCAATGCGCACACACTTTTGGGATCTCTTGTGGATGGTTTTTGATAAAACACCCCATAGCAATTTGGAACTCCCTTTCTATTTTATAAAAAAATTGTATGCTGAGTTTGTGCTTGGTCACAATGTTAATTATTGGAGCATGAGGCCCAACATGGGCGTAGGCGGAGGAGCTCCTCAGACTAGGCCATTTTCCCAACACAAAAAGGCCACTACCTTTGTCCCCCCCACTGATGTCGCAACCCCTCCTCCAGTGTAGAATCCTGATATCATTGTAGAGGTTACCTCACAGAGTATTAGGGCCATTCACATGCTGAGTGATCAGTTGATCATGTAGACCAGGTCATTGTTGCCTCCTAGTGTGGATCATGCTGGTGCATCGACATCTGGCAACAGTTCACATGTATGCATGCCCCATTCTTGCATTATGTGCAAGAATTTGTGCTTCAGACCGCTTACTAATGTTGATACATATCAATATGTTATTGATGAGGAGGACACAGGAGACACAGCTACAGAGGCTGCAACACCTCATGGAGCATTTGCGTCTCATGAGAGTGCTGAGGAGTGGTACGCAGAGCGATCGAGTCATGTTGATACGGTAAGAGTAAACATTATAAATAAATTTGTCACATGACTTATTTAATTTAAAAATAATTTATTTATTTAGATTAGTTTTAATGACTGCATGCACTTATGTATATATATTTGGTCCATTTATGTTCAGTTGATGACATAGGAGAAGTTGAGGCAGGTGGATGACTCCACACTTTCGGCCACTTCATTTGGCCTTGACACCTATATGGTATATTATAAATTATGTACCCATTAGTTTTTTTTATATTATTTAGTGTACATGCTGAAATCTCTATCAATTAGAGCAATAAAATTCATACATTTACTAATATATTGTCATCTTATTGTACTCTTGCAGGTCTCAGTTGATGTCAGTGGGGGGCACGAGGGGGTTCCTTCCT
>MU223908.1:3584020-3595953 GCA_018584345.1 Thuja plicata | reverse complement strand
AATAAAATTAATTATTTAATTAATATTGAGAATTGGATTAGATGATTTGAGAAATGAATTTAGAAGAAAATAGATGATTAATTAATGATTTAAGAAACCATTACTTAATAGATGAAAATTAGGGTTTTAATGTAAAGTTGCAAGCCTGTCCATTTTAGGGTGTCTACAGTAAGCTACACCTGGTTGATTGCAATCTTTTTTGCAATATTTTCTAGAACCTAGCTCTCAAATTTCATCTCTGCCTTCTCGAGTAACTTCTCTTGACCATTAATATTTGTGTTGAGCTTGTGGACAATGTCAAAAAATGGGTCCATTATCGAGTCACTCTCATTGACTTCAATCTGCAATACATCTACAAATATGCCTTTGACATCTTCAAGTACTTTATTCCTTTGTCTTTCCTTTGGGAGTTTCTATTGTGTAGCTCTTTTCTTCCACAATTCTCCTAGAATATCCATTTTCTACAGATAAGCTAGATAGATCCCAATTTAGAATCACAATTTCTTTATCAAGATCCATCTCATTAGTAATTACTGCTTTTTCTTTTCTTTTAGGACTCGGTGAAGGAACAATTTATTTTCCTTTACCTTCCTCATCCTTTTCTTCAGTATTCATTCCAATTAGGTTATCGACTTTTACAGTACCAATTGTTGAATCAATGTTAACTGATGAGTCAATACTAGCAGTAGAAATATCTACCTTGTCTTTCTGTGACTTGGGTGTGCTTGGCTCATTAGTAAGTGGAGCCTATTTCTCAGTTACTACATTTTAGATGTGGATTTTGCAACCTTTTCCTTTCTCAGATGTACTATATTCTGGATAGGAGATTGGGGTAATGATGTCATTACCTCAACTACAATCTTCTCAGCATTTGACTCCTCAATGGTCTATACCTTGGGTAATGTATCATCATTTACCTATTTACGAGGTTTTGTACTCAGTGCTTCTGTTGCATTATCATCTTTCATCTCAAATATTGATTTCCACACTAATTTGGCACGCTGGACTACATCTTCTACATTTTTGTTCAATATTTGGAATCCCCTGAATCTAGGGGTGTGATTATTTTGATATTTTCTCAAGGCCTCTTATACTTCTTTTCCCTTCATTGTAGGCATAACTTTCTTCAGTGTGTGTTCCTTTATGTCCATTTTAGTTTGGATTGCATTGTTCTAGGGAATGGAGACTGCCTTGAATAGGTCTTTAGTCATATAATTCTTCAGCTCAGAGGGGTCATATTTCCATTTTCCCATCTTCTCCACCACTGCTTCTTCAATATTCTTCTTTTCTTCCTTGGTCCTAGAAGCATAATTCGGTGACTTTAAAGAACTCAAAGATCTTCCTTCTTTTAGTTCTTTAATATTTTGATCAAGTGTGGGTGTTGGTTTAGTGAAAACCACAGTATCATCTTCTTCATCATCCTCCCCATCATCACTTAGTTGATCTCCTCAAGGTAACAACAGGGGTAGTGCCTTTTGCCTTTTTCTTTTTGGTTGTTGCCTTCCTCTTCTTCTGTGGAGGTTCAATATTATTTTCTTCTTCCGATTCAACATCCTCTTTTTTAACTATATCCTCGTCACTCTCAGAGATGGCAGGAGATTTAGAGGTATTTTCATACTTCTTCTTGAATGTATCAAGTCTCTTCCTTCCTCTTGTCAATGTCTTGGGAAACTCAATCTCTAAAGATATCCTGCTCTTTTCTTCCTCATATGTTCCAAAGTAAGGTGCCTTTGTATTGGAAATCTCATTTACAAGAGCCTCTATGATATCTTTTGTGTCATCTTTGTTGACTTCATATGGCAGGGGTTTTACCCATGCAACCCTAGGCTTTATTGCTTGTACATAAACCTTATCACAATCAACTAGAAAATAGATTTCATCTTTGTAATTCTCAACTAGTTGTTTGGGAATTTTGAACCTACTCTGCATCTTATGTTTGAAGCTCTCAAAATATCCATCCATAATGTTATCAAAGTTATCTCCTAACTCAGCTATGAATTCATTAATCTAATGGATTTTTAGTCTATCATTCTTCCAATCTACTATTCCTTTGGAGGGAAAGAACTTCTCAACAAAAAATTGTATGCAGATAAGAAGAAAACCAAACTTACATGAATTGGATTTGGATACTCGTATGCTTTCCATATTCTTTCTCAACTAGATGAGTTGTAATTCTGCTAGGTTGAATACCAGATTCTTCTTCACCACTTTGTATGCTAGGTCAACAGCTTCACATGGAACACTGTTGGGTATGCTTGAACTGTATATCTTGTTTTCTATAACATGAATACCAAATTTCAATTCCATATTAGTTACTCCATTAAGTCTCACACCTCTTCCATCCCACTCAGCAAGAGTTAACTCAGCTAGGTCATCTCGGGCTAGGGTTTTGGTAGCTTTCGACTTATCTAGCATTGGGAACCTAGTGACACGGTGAATTATCTACTCCATGATCATCACAGGATGTTTAGACAATAGTTGCATGTCGTGGACACAACTAAGAACATATCTCATCCATTTTGTCTAGAGATCTCTTGGCATGTGCATGATGTGTGTTAAACCCTTGGTTTTGAGGTGCTTATGCTTGGGCTTTAGACTCCCATTTGCACATAATTCATCATATGCCTTATTCATCTCAATAGTTCCAAGCTCCTGTATGTTGCAATGATAGAAGCTTTAGATGTCGTTAACCAGTAACACTGTAGGAGGAATCAGGGAATGAGCTCCCATTAGGTCTATCTCCTCTGCAAGTTTCGCATGAAGCTTAAACACCAAAAAATCACAAATTGCATTCCTTACTAACATCTTAGAACCTTTCTTGACCTAGCTATTGGAAGCGGATGCCATATCTATTCGGAGGAGATGATCAAACTTCGCTTTCAATCACAAATTTGCACTGAATCGCTAAGGGCTCTAAATTAATTCATAAACTAAAAGATTTGTAAGCAATAATATTTAAAATCCTTCATTTATAAGATATTTTCAACCATTAGAGTATTTCATTAAATGCTCCATACATAGTAGCTAGCATGACTCGAGTGTTTCTCAAATTCACTCGGAAGCTCAGGTGAAACCAACTTTCCAGTTATCAATACTGCCCGACTCAGCTCGATTAAGCTAGAGTGGCTTGGGTGTAACTAACATTCTAAATCGGGTAGAACTATAACATGTCCTCATGCATCAATATGTGGATTTGGACTATTTATCTTATCTAGAACTGATGTAGGATGGCTTGTATTGCATAGTTCCAGTCATCTCCTCACATTCCTATTTTGTAATGGTAGATCCGCCCAGTTCACTATTTAGGGTGTCATTAGATCCTTCATTTCTTTGATCTGAATTATCTGAGGATTTCCTTACCCATTGCTTGCTCATCTAAGTTCTAATTTTTTATTTCTGAGACTTTGTCTTTACCATTCTCAAAACTAGTATCAAAATTTTCTCTATTCATACATTTCTTGCTTAGATGACCGAGTTGCTTGCACACATAACATCTCTTAGTAGGATCCCTTTTTCTGACGTCAATCTTCATACAATTTTCACCAATGTGTCCATATTCACCACAATGACAACATTTGTACCATGTATTGTAATCCCAACCAAAAATTGCCTTGGCTAATTGTTCAGTAGGATTCCACTTCTTAGTTTTGCACTCAGAAGATCTATGACCTTGTTTGTTGCACTTGTAGCATTTTCCTTCAAACTTAGGTTTCTCTTTGCATTCACTTTCTCTATGTCCATGTTTTTTACAACTGTAGCATTTAAAATAAAATTTCGACTTTCCATTGCTCCAACATTTATTTTGTGTGCCCTAACTTACCACAATGATTGCATGAAGGTTTGTTGTTCCTTTGAGCTCCTTGTTGTGAGGATTCACCTTGTTCAGTATAACCTAATCCAGTATGTCCATGATGTCTGAATTTTGTTTCATGATCCATGCTGATTTGTGAAATCATCATACTTTCATTTGTTTATTTTTCAGCATTGAGATCATTCTGTAGTCTTTCATTTTCTTTTCTTAGATTGACAACTTCCTATATTTCATTGTTGAGTTGACTTACCAAATCCGTTTGCTAAAGTGAAAAGTGTTGGATTTCTTTTTCTTTTTCTTCTAATCTTGAACTCAATAGTATTTTATCTTCTTGTGCTATATTTGTGTCATCTTCTTCTTTGTTCTTTAGTTCCATGACTTCACATATTCTGATTGAGTGAATTTCCTGTTCTCTCTTCAACCTTCTGACTTCTTCTTGTTAAGCTACATTCTTTGTAAGTAAGTCTTCAATGGTTGCATCAGCTTCTTCACAACTTCTATCTTTTCAAAAGTATTCAATTCTTTCTTCTATATAGTTCTTGTCATTCATCTACACTACTAATTCTTTTCTTCTTTTCAGGGAAAGAGAGATCTGCTCCTTAATTTTCATGATCTGATCCATGGCCACTTTAAGATCTATCTTTTCATTCTCAATGGATTTCTCCAGTCTATATGTTTCCATAGCCTCTGATCTTTTCTCAAGCTATTAAACTTCTCATAAAAGAACCACTTCTCTAATACCAAATATTGGAAATATATGATGTGTCCAGTGACTGAGAGGGGGGGTGAGTCAAGAACCAATAAAACTTAATCCTTTTAATCCACAATTAGATTAACTTATTTTTTTGCATGCATAGAACTTGAAAGTAAAGATTCATCCATAACACATAACACAATATTTGGTTACCCAGAAACCTTCCAAAAGAAAGTAAAAATGGGGTGGGGATGATACCCACAAGATTTAGTACTACAGTATAAATTTAGCCTGTTAGAGCTTGCAATGACCACTTCTGATGGTCTGCCCTATTAGGAGCATAGAAAGGACTGTTAGGTCCACCTTGTTAAAGGATTTTTTTGATCCACCTATGAGAATGAACCAGTTGACAATCTACTATGTGTAATAGTTATTGTTGAATAAGATCCTTCTGAATATAACTGATCATCTGAATGTGATAGATGAGACTCTGTTGTCCTGAATACTTCTGCTCTTAATCAAACTACCATTCATATGCCTTTACACTTATGCATACATTCTTACTTATTCTTTTCTTACATACACATTGGATATAACAAATTATCTTACATATATATCTTTATCCAACAAATAACTCTGTAAGTTGGCTTGCAATAAATAAAATTATATTTAACAATATATGCAAGGTCAACTTCAAACTGTAACTCAGGTCCAGAACTCTACTCGGGTGATAAATTATCACTCGGGTGATACTGTAAATCAGTCAGGTTATATTGATCACTCGGGCAATGTTCATCACTCAGGCAATGTTGATCACTCAAGCAATGCTGATCACTCGAGACTTTACATAATGCTTGTTGGCTCGGTCGACACTGGTTGACTAAGTGTTTTGAAACTAATTGACAATATGTCTTGCCATAAGGTCTATAGATTTTCACCATTATAATATGACAAACCTTTTAATGTTGTTGATGGAATATCATGATGAACAACAATTTTTAATGGGTTGCCAGCATTGAAAGCCACACATGACAGATTTTGGGCCATCTAAACTAATGGTACTTGTTGCTACACTACAAGAAGTACAATAGATTTGTTAGATTGAATTACCTTTCGTTGATATGTTTTTAGACCTTGATGAGCTGGTATAGCAGCACTTATAGATGCTTTAGCAGCAAATTGATTCTTTGATAATTCTTCAAAAATGGGTAATTTTGATACAGAATTTTCAAGAACACTTAAATCTTCAGGAAAATTGAAATCTTCAATAATTACCTCATTACCTTCTAAAATTGCAGCTTGATCTTCAAAAAATAGGATTTTCAAATAGTGAAAAATCATAACCAAGCAAAGAGGATCTTCCTCCTGCAGCCTGAGATGTTCTATATCTTCTTGTTGATCTACTTCCTCTTCTACTGGGTTGCAACTCTTGATAAATAAATTCTTCTTTGTTTAATCTTGTTGGATTCCTTCTCATTAAAATAAATTTGCAACTGAATCTGCAATAAAACCTTCAAAACAGAGTCACCAAGTGCTCAAAAATACCTTCAAAAAGGTTGAAATACTGTTGTCCACGCCAAAATAAAAATAATATAATAATAACGTGAAAAACTTACAATGAACTGTAAAGCAGTTTGAGTCCCACCGGGCGTGCCAAAAACTGTTGTCAATCAGGATTGCGCCTTTAGCTTTGATAATGATCTAGCTATCTTGTTGAAACATGGAAACTCTCTCAAGTTGTGGGTTGTCCTAAAATGAGAGAAGAATCTCTGAAAGATAGCCCTGTTGCTAGATAGTACTCACCTAAAACCAAATGTGTATGTGGGAAAGAGGTAGAAGGATAATATGAATACCTAAAAACTTAAAAGAGGTGATACACCAAACAATTTGTATGTAACTTTGAATGAATCAACATGGATCACAAAAATACTGATGGCTCTCAATGCTTAGACAAACATGTAACTACAACAATGATTCTATGCAAGGATCTGAAATCTTTAGCTTTGAAAGGAAAACTAGGTTTCACCAATTTTCAGCAAAGAACTAGGACTCACAAGCAAACACCTATAATAAAAAGTATCAATATTTAAATATGCAACAAGGGATATAGCTTAAATGAAGGCTAACATAGCAATAAAGGAAGAAAATTTGCAATATTGCACTTCAAACCAATGAGAAGGAACCGTTGTATCAATATAATCAATGTTGTCAAAATTCTACTACAAAATGGCCTTACAATCTACTCACAAGTCTGCAATGTGCAAAACATGTGAGCCAAAAATAAGGTCCTCCAAAATGAGGTCAAAATACAATGGTATACACCACAGAACTGAAAGGGTTAGATGCATGAGAAAACCCCATAAAATCAAGAGATAAACTATCAGAAACTGAAGTCTAAGTGCTCCTACAACTCCACCAAACCATGCATAACTAAAGTGCCACTCAAAATCCCCTCAAAAATGCTCAAAATCTTCATAAAACATGCATAATCTGTGGGGGTCAGATATGAAGACAAATCCCACCAAATTAGGGACATAAATGATGGTAACTGAAGCATAAGTGCTCCAAAAGATCCCCAAAACTAATGACAAGTGAACTGTAACTCCAAAGTAACTCCAAATAGGCCCCAAGTGCTATAAATAGTCCCTAAACTGCCCAAAACTAACAGTGACCAGCAAGAGCCTCCTCTCAATGAGCATAGAACACACATCCAACTAATAGTCCACTCTAGATAAGCATGTAACCACCTACGGGAACTCCTAAACAAGACAACCTCCTACTTGCACTTAAAATAATTAACAATATCTGCCTGATAATATTGACAAACTATTAAATATATCACAATAAATGTGCAAAAAGAATACTTCCCCTAAGGCTTTAAATACTTATTTATTAATTATTAGTTAATTATATCTCAATATATTTATTATTTTTAAAAAACATTTAAAACTAAATATATTGAAATGTGATTAATTAATAATTAATAAGTAAATATTTAAGTCACAACTTATTACTCTTTTATTAATTATAATTTAATAAAAGAATAATAAAAAGGTCAATTTATCTATCTATTATTTCAAAAAGAAAAGTGTAAGCTTGATATGTTTTAATTCTTAAAATTAATAGCTCTCACTATTTATTTTAATCTAAACATATCAAACTTACAACCCTTGAAATAATAAATAATATAAAAACCTAAAAGAAAAAAAACTCTACTTAAACATAATATAAATTAAAATTATAAAAGTGTCTAACTTAATGAATATTTCTTACAAAAGCATTCATTATATTATATATTTTTATAATTTAACACTTATATTATTTTTGAGTAACATAAAACCATATCAAACTCATGAACTAAATACTAAAACTTTATCAAATACAAAATTATGAATTAACAAATAGTATTTCTAAAAGAAATGATATTTATTAAATCATAACTTAATATTTAATAATGTTTTAGTATTAAACTTATGAGTTTGAAACTAAGCAAAATGCAAAGGCATGGTCTAGTTATCCTAAGAAGGCTTAACCAAGTCATAACCAAGGGGAAATTGTGGGTTAGAAGAGGGAAAGAAACCTAAAACAAAACCTATCAAAACATTAGCTTTTTGGTTTGTTTCACTTTTCTCTTCTTCTCTTTTATTTTGGAAGCGTCGTCATGCTAGGGTTTGATAAAATATTGCTTATGTATCCTGCCATGGATGTAGTTTTTTAATCTTTTCTTTTGCAAGGCTACACTTCTTTGTAACTTACTATCTGAAGCCATTCTCTTCTGGCCACTATTGAATACATCTTAAAGGGAAAATTGTTGCTCGTTGGGGTTTGGAGGCATTTTCCTTCTTCAAAAAAAAATGTTGTTGTTGTTGCTCTTCCTTTTAAAATGATGACATGACTCTGCATTTACTTACATGAGAGAGTCTCTATGTTTTCTTTTGATGTTTAAGGTGTGAAAAGAATGTCTCCTCTGATATTTTTTATTCTAGTTGTAGTTGTTTCCACTCCTTCTGTGTTTACATAACTCACGGCCTCAACTGAAATAGGTAACCATATTATGCTACAGCTCCTCATTTTGTCTGTGAAAAAGAAACATTTCTTGAAAATGGCTTTAAATTATATGATACTTAAAGCTGATTTGCATGTATGTCTTTGGCTATTGAGGGTATCTCTATAAATTCTCATGTTTTAAAACACCACCTTCATGTATGGTAAAAAAACTGTGATCTATCTGTTGCTAAAAATAATTGGGTTCTCTTTGTTTTACTGACTTTCCCTTCACGGCTACTGATGTATGGATCCTTGCATGTTTCGATGACATCTCCTTTGGCTAAGTATGGTGTATGATTTTTAAATTTTTCATTCAAATTGTTGCTTGCAAGATAATTGGGGTTATACATATTCTGTTTACAGAGATGGATTCTTTATCGTAATAGCACACTACCATGACACAACTGTTGTTCTATGACTGACTATGGATATGTAATCTAATATCTGCATAATAACGTCCATCCTACAGACCTCTTTTGTACTCAAACCGCCATGGTTATGATTTTTACTTGTGCATTTAGCATTATGACCTATGCAGAATCTTATGTTTATATGAAGGTAAATAAAAAAACAAGTGCAAATTTGTCAAATGCTTGTTTTGAAATGTGACCTAGACTATTGTTTTTTATCATTATTACTCCTACTACACAGTCACCATAAATGCACATGCTTTTTATGGTTTTCCATTTCTTTCATTACACTAGACTTCTTCTGTCACATTGATAGGTGTTCACTGTCATAAGGCATTATGCAATCTTTTACCACTTTTCGTGATCTTCCATTATGGATTTTATGGACTTGGCTATCAATATCCCTCTTTTATGCTCTTTTATTAATCAGCATTTTTCCTAGTTTTATGACAGTCATATGGCATTATATCTATAACTCTTTTGCATCCATTGTCGTATTCTTTCTTTTCTTGGCTAGTTGTATTTTTTTATTAGCTGTGATTTCCTTTTTCCAATATCGCTCACTATTTTTGTGAGTACGTGAATCTTTGCAACAATGTTGACCACTATTGAACATTACCATGTCTCTTTCCTTCTTTCTTCATTAGCAAAACACTTTTTTATCAAAATGTATGATCATTGCCTTCACTCTCTTTATGGATCTATTTACTGTTACACTCTCTTTACCTTAACGTTTCTCTATTTGATAGTGTTTTGTCTTGTTACTACTCTTTGTTTGCACCTCAATGATCATGTAGCTTTGTTTCTGATGAGATCTCTATCTCGTGTTCATATTCTTAAGCATTCCTCCTGCTACTGTTATTTCTTTATATTCCTTTCATTGTTGATTATGCTTCTTAAATATGTACATCAATTTTTAGAACATGAAGAGATGCTTGTATATTTTTATCACCATTTGATCTAGCTATCATTATTATTATGATTCTCCATATGAAAAATATATATCATGGTTTCTCATACTGAAGTTATAACTTTATGTCATTTTAATGATGTTCTCTCTATCTGAACTACTCTTGCTGTTATGATATGCTCAAAATGTTATTCCAACCTTCTAAATTTTTTGCTTCTTGAATGGCATAATTTACCATATTTATGGTTAAATCAACTTTGTGGCTTTCCTTTATGTAAGACTAGATCACTCATTCTTTCAACCGTTCATAACATTGTGGTTGTATTTTCTATGAGAACACTAGTACTGCCTTAATAATGACATGTAACTGATTGAATGTTTGATAATGTTAAGTTGAAGATGATGCAAGACATTAAATCAGTTAATGGTTTGTATTGTCATTGATGTCAAACTTGATATCATCTGTATGGTCATACACATAATGCCAAAGACTTCAAAGAATCAATGGAACAATGGTTATGCTTTCAACAATGCATAAAAGTCAAGTATTCACTAAGTGACAGACAACACCGACAGAGTGCACACCACCGGTAAATATAGAAATAAAGTCACAGTGATGCCCGACGAGTAGAAGACAGTGTTGCCCAACGAAGCAGAATCACAAGATGCCCAATGAGCTAAAAACAAAGTTTCCCGACGAGCAAGATCCAATGATGCCTGATGAATGGAGATTCCAAAGCTAACTGAAGATATACCGACAGAACTGACAGTTGTCACCGGCGACGAACTGTAGAATTGACCGACAGAATAGAGAGATCAGAAAATGAAAAAATATCTAGCTGGAAGAGCTTAAAGATAGACTTAACTAGTTTTTTTAATTATTTTATTCGACCATAGTTAAAGCAATTTATTTATACAGTTGGCAAGAAGATAACCACGAAAAAAATCAGGAGTTAAAGCTGTAAATCAAATTGGCTGGATTATTTTTCACGCCAAGAATCAAGAATCAAGAATCAAGGAAAATCATGTCTATATAAGAGACAATCATAATTCAATTCCACGTGCACTCAAATATATGGGGGAGTAAATTGAAAGAAGATGTTGAAGAGGAACTGGTGAAGGATAAACTTCATACAGTCCTAATCAATCAAGCTAAGGGAGAGCTAAAGAATTCTGTAGACACCGACGAACAGTGAAGCACAACATCACAGAGCAGAAAGTGTGAATTACAAAGGAATTGAATTGATACATTGATTAGAGAGGTATTGTACATAAATAGATCTGAATATCTGCAATTCAAAGTTGCATTAGAAATAGGTCATTTTGTTTCAGTTTAACCATTGAAGCATTAAGTCTCTTAATAGAGAAAGACTTAACCCTCTTCTTTAATTGAGGTATATCCTAACAGATTACCAAAAAGGATTGATTCATGATAGTAGCAGCAGTCTTACGTAAAGCCTATTAACAGTTTAAGAAGGAGGCTGATTCAAGGATGGTAGTAAGATTAGCATAAAGCCTATTGACAGTCTAAAGACCGATTCAAGGATGGTAGCGTAGATTCCAGATACTTAGTGACAACCTATGTATAAAAATCCTCTAACCATGTGTTTGTAACCTTTAACAGGGTTGGCTCCTAACAGGGCTCACTTCAGAAGAGTAAAAATTTGGGGTACCGGTCCCAGTGGTTTTTCCCTTAACAGGGTTTCCACGTTAAAATCCTTGCGGTATGTGTGTATGGTTTATTACTTTATTGTTTTACATTTCACATATACATTTCTGGATTGATTGGTATACTCTGCATATTTACTGAGTATCGGTAAATGAGTTTTGTTGCTTATCGGTAATCAAGGAAAATAAGGACAGACAAGGTAAACCGACAGACAGTAAATTGTTTCAAGTATTTCAAGGCATACATCTTGTAGGGACTTAATAATCTGAGGTGTATTAATTGGTGGATTAAAGTTTAAAGGATAAATTTTTGAGGTCACTGATTCACCCCCCCCCCTCTCAGTTATTACTAAAAATTGGTATCAGAGATTGTGTGCTTAGAAGGAAGGTTTC
>MU223908.1:3523138-3562332 GCA_018584345.1 Thuja plicata | reverse complement strand
TGATTAAGACATTCTTGAGGTACTTGTGATATTTGTTCTATCCCTGTCTTCACTATCTCAATTATCTCTTATTGGATTGAAGTTTATGAATGTTGTTAATGGAAATTGGGGTTCCTAGTCCCTCTCATTTTCTGTGCTTTTGTGTGTTACTGTGTCTAATCTAATTTTAGATGTTTTGTGGGTATACTACAACCCCTAGCAGTCTTGTCTCATTCCTACACCTAGTTGCAGAAAAGCATGTTTGTTTGCAGGTTATAGGTCGAGTCCTTTGTTCAGACCCTCCTATGAAATACTTATGCAAGCCTATCTAGTGAGTTGTGACTTATTAGACCTGATTCCTCCATTGGTTTCATCCCTCTATACTGAGATCCAAACCCTATTTTCAGTGTATCACCTAGTAGGTAGTTTGCTTTCAGTTATTTCCCTTTCCATGCAATCCTTCTAACCCTTTTCCCCTCAATTTTACTTTCCTGTTTAAGAGCAAGCTAAGGTGATTATCCAAGAGGAACCAGCCTAGAATTTGGAGGTCTCATCTCGATTAGCAGAGGTCCCACAACCTTGAGATGATTCCCTTGTTATACTGGATTATCAAGACCAAGAGAGCTTGAGATCAGAGGCGCAAATTTAGTGTATAACAGGTCCAACTGACTCTGTTTTTGTATTTTTCAAAATTGTTATTGTAACATATATCTTCTACACTATTCACTGTACATGTGTAATTTACAATGACATTTCCCTCTTATACAATGATATTTCCCCCTTGTTTTTTAGAAGAATGCCAAAAAAAATGTCATCTACAGGGTTATCCCGAAGTAGGATAGAAAATAACTATGTACCTTCAAAATTTCAGACAAAGTGTTGTCCCAATTGTCTTGTATCACCTTCAAGATGTGCAATTCCACTTGTAGTTTTGCAGATAGTTCTATCATTATCTCGACAACTAAGAATTTTTTTTCATGAATGAGATTTTTAGCATGTGTTATGTGTTTTTGCATTCCATCTATGTGTGGTAGAAGTTGGCTCTAGATGGTTGTAAGAGATTATTTGATTCTTGCTTCTTCTCTCAACACTTTAGCTTGCAAATCAGTAAGATACTTTATTTTCATGAAGTGAGTAGAACTGGTGCTTGGGTTAAGTGCTAACTGCCTTGCACTTTCCTTCATGTCTGCATCAATCTTTACTAATTTGTTCCCTATTTCCATAGTAAAGTTAGAGGAGTCACTCAACTTTACAAATAATGCTACCACATTTTTCACAGTAGTGTCTAGAGTGTTGATAGTCTATGTAAGCTACACTTGGTCAATTGCAATCTTCTTTGCAATGTTCTCTAGAACCTTGTTCTCAAATTTCTTATCTTCCTTCTCAAGTAACTTCTCTTGACCATTCATATCTATGTTGAACTTGTGGACAATATCAATAAGTTGGTCCATTATTGAGTCACTCTCATTGACTTCAATCTATAATGCATCTACAAATATGTTTTTAACATCTTCAAGTACTTTGTTCCTTTGTCTTTCCTTTCTGAGTTTTTTTTGTGAGGCTCTTTCTTCCATAGTTCTCCCAAGATATCCATTTGTTCTACAGATAGGTTGGATAGATCCCAATTAGGAATCACAATCTCTTTATCCATATCTATCTCATCAGTTATTACTGCTTCAGAATTAGGACTCTGTGAAGGAACAATTTCCTTACCTTTATCTACCTCATCCTTTGCTTCAGTATTCAATCCAATTAGGTCATTGACCTTTACAGTACTAATTTTTGGATCAACATTTACTGATGAATCAAAAGTAGAAATGTCTACCTTGCCTTTCTGTGACTCGGGTGTGCATGTCTCAGTAGTAAGAGGAGTTTTTTTCTCAGTCTTTGTCTATTCATATGTAGATTATGTAACCTTGTCTTTTCTCGGAGTCACTATACTATGTATGGGAGATTGGGGTAGTGATGCCATTACCTCAACTACAATCTTCTCTTTGTTGGACTCTTCAATAGTCTATACCTTGGGTAGAGTGTCATCATTTACTTGTGTTGGAGGGTCTATACTCGGTACTTATTCCTTCACATTGCTTTTTTCTATCTCAAATATTGATTTCCACACTAATGTGGCACACTGAGCTTACTTCTTCTATGTTCTTGTTCAATATTTGAAATCCCTTGAATCTGGGTGTGTGATTGTTCTCATATTTTCTCAAGGCCTCTTTCACTTCTTTGCCTTTCATTGCAGGCATGACCTACTTCAATGTCTCTTCCCTTATATCTCTTTCAATTTGTACTGCATTTTTCCAGGGAATAGATATTTCCTTAAATAAATCTTCAGTCATATAACTCTTCAACTCAGAAGGGTCATATTTCCACTTAGCCATCTTCTCCACCAATTCTTGCTCAATTTTATTCGTTTCTTCTTCTATCCTAGAAGCATACTTCAGTGACTTCAAAGAACTCATGGCTTTTCCTTCTTTAAGGTCTTTAATCTTCTGATCAAGTATGGGTGTGGGTTTAGTGAAGACCACAGTATCTTTTTCATCATCATCCCTTAGTATAAGTTTTCTAATTGAACTTCTCAGGGTGACAACAAGAGTAGTTCCTTTCTCCTTTTTCTGTCTAGGTGTTGTCTTCATCTTCTTCTGTGGAGGATTAACATCAGTTTCTTCCTTTTCATATTCAATTTCCTCTATCTCCTCTATTTTAACTATGTCCTCTTTTCTCTCAGAGATTGTAAGAGAGTCGTAGGTCTTGCCATACTTCTTCTTGAATGTATCAATTCTCTTTCTTCCTCTCTTCAATATCTTAGGAATCTCAATTTCCAAAGATATCCTGCTCTTTGCTTCCTCATAGGTTCCAAAGTAAGGTTCCTTTGGATTGATAGGTTCATTCACAAGAGCCTCTATGATATCTTTAGTGTCATCATTGTTAACTTCATATGACAGGGGTTGTACCCATGCAAGCCTAGGCTTTACTGCTTGTATATAAACTTTATCACAATCAACTAGAAAACAGATTTATTCTTTGTACTTTTGAACTAGTTGTTTGGGAATCCTATATCTACTCTTCTGTTTGAAACTTTCAAATTATCCATCCATAATGCTATCAAAATTATCTCTCACCTCAGCTATGAATTCATTACTTTGATGAATGATTGGTCTATCCTTTTTCCATGCTAATGTTCCTTTGGAGGGAAAGAACTTCTCAACATTAAATAGTATGCAGATTAGAAGAGAACCAAACTTACATGAATTGGTTTTTGATACTCGGGTGCTCTCCATGTTCTTTCTCAATTGTGTGAGTTGTAATTCTGCTAGGTCAAATACCAGATTCTTCTTGACTACTTTGTAAGCTAGGTCAACAGCTTGGCATGCAACACTATTGGGTTTGCTCGATTTGTATATCTTGTGTACTATCACATGAATTCAAAATTTCATCTCCATATATGTTACTATGTTGAGTCTCATGCCTATGTCGTCCCACTCAGAAAGAGTTAACTTTGTTAGTTCATCCATGTTTAGGGTTTTGGTAGATTTTGGCTTGTATAGCATAGGGAACCTAATGACACGGTGAATTATCTGCTTAGTGATCTTCACAGCATGATCCAACCATAGTTTCATGTTTTGAACATGACTAAGAACATATCTCATCCATTTTGTATGGAAGTCCCTCGGCATATGCATGATATGTGTCAAACCCTTGGTTTTGAGGTGCTTATGCTCGCGATTTAGTTTCCCGTCGGCAAATAACTTCTCATATGTTTGATTCATCTCACTGGTTGCAAGATTTTGTATGTTGCAATGATAGAAGTTGTGAATTTCATTAACCAGTAACACTCTCGAAGGGATTAGGGAATGACCTCCCATCGATTCTATCTCCTCTGCAACTGCTGGATGAAGCTTGAACATAGGAGGATCACAAATTGCATTCCTTACTAGCATATCTGAACCTTTCTTGACCTTTTTTCTAGAAGTGGATGCCATATTGCTTGGATGAAATAATCAAACTCCACTTTCAATCATGAATTTGCACTGAATTGCTAAGGGCTCTGAATTGACTTGTAAACTGAAATATTTGTAAACAATACTCTTTACAATCCTTCATATATAAGAGATTTTTAACCATTAGAGTATTTCATTTAATGCTTTGTACATAGTAGCTGGCGTGACTCAGGTGTTTCTCTAAGATTCACTCGGAAGCTTGGGTGAAACTAACTTTCCAGTTATCAATACTACCCGACTCAGCTTGGTTGAGCTAGAATGACTCAGGTGTAACTAACATTCTGACTCGGGTTGAACTACAATATGTCCTCATGCATCAATATGCAGATATGGACTATATTGCTTACCTGGAACTGATGTAGGATGGCTTGTATTACACAGTTCTAGTCATCTCCTTACTTTCCTATTTTTTAATGATAGATCCACCCATCTCATTGGTTAGGGTGTCATTAGATCCTTCATTGCTTTGATCTGAATTATCTGAGGATTTCCTTACCCATTGCTTGCTCATCTGAGTTCAAATTTCCAAGATTTTAGCTTTACCATTCTCAAAACCAGTATCAACCTTTTCTCTGTTCATACAGTTCTTGCTCAGATGACCAAGTTGTTTACACACATAGCATCTCTTAGTAGGATCTCGTTTTTCTGAAGTGAGTCTTCACACAATTTGCACCAATGTGTCTATATTCACCACAGTGACAACATCTGTACCAAGTGTTGTAATCCCAACCTAAAATTGCCTTGGCTAATTGTTTAGCAGGATTCCAATTCTTAGTTCTGCACTCGGAAAATTTATGACCTTGTTTGTTGCATTTGTAGCACTTCCCTTCAAACTTAGGTTTCTCTTTGCATTCACTTGCTCTATGTCCATGTTTGTTGAAACTGTAGCATTTACCATTAAATTTTGACTTTCCATTGCTCCAACATTTATTTGATGTATCCCATGTCTTACCACAAATATTGCATTTAGGTTTGTTGTTCCTTTGAGCTCCTTGTTGTGAGGATTCACCTTGTTTAGTATAACCTAATCCAGTATGTCCATGATGTCTGAGTTTTGGTGATTGATCCATGCTATTTTTTGAATTCACCATGCTTTCATTTGTTTTCTTTTCAGTATTGAGATCATTCTTTAGTCTTTCATTTTCTATCCTTAGATTGACAACTTCTTGTGTTGCATTGTTGAGTTGACTTACCAAATCAGCTTGTTGAAGTGATAAGTGTTGGATTTCATTTTATTTTTCTTCTAATCTTGTACTCAACAGTCTTTTATCTTCTTGTGGTATAGTTGTGTCATCTTCTGCTTTGTTCTTTAGTTCCATGACTTAACACATTCTAATTGAGTGAACTTCTTGTTCTCTTTTCATCTTTCTGATTTCTTCATGTAGATTAAGATTCTTTGCAAGCAAGTCTTCAATGGCTGCATCAGCCTCTTCTGAGCTTCTGTCTTTGCAAAATTCTTCAATTCTTTCTTCTATATAGTTATTGTCATTCATCTGCACTAATAATTATTTTCTTCTCTTTAGGGAAAGAGAGAGCTGCCCCTTAAGTTTTATGATCTGATCCATGGCCACTTTAATATCTATCTTTTCATTCTCAATGGCTTTCTCCAATCTGTGTGTTTCCATATCCTATGATCTTTTCTCAAGTTGTTAAACTTTTGATAAGAGAACCACTGCTTTGATACCAATTGTTAGAATTATATGATGTGCCCAGTGACTGAGAGGGGGGGTGAATCAGGAACCAATAAAACTTAAAACTTTTAATCCACAATTAGATTTTCTTATTTGTTTGCATGCATATAACTTGAAAGTAAAGAATCATACAGAACACAAAACACAATATTTGGTTACCCAGAAACCTTCCAAAAGAAAGTAAAATTGGGCTGGGGATGATACCCACAAGATTTAGTACTACGGTATAAATTTATCCTGTTAGAGCTTACAATGACCACTTCTAATGGTTTTCCCTGTTAGGAGCATAGAAAGGACTGTTAGGTCCACCTTGTTAAAGGATTTTGTACAATACAATAAGTAATGCAACTCGGTTAAGAGATTTAAAGAAAGGACTATTAGGTCCACCTTGTTAAAGGATTTTTTTGATCCACCTGTGAAAATGAACCAGTTAATGATATGCTCTGTGCAACTGAGATTGTTGAATAAAATCCTTTAAATATAACTGATCACCTGAATGTGATAGATAAGACTTTGTTGTCCTGAATACTTCTGCACTTAACTCAAACTACCATTCGCATGCCTTATGCATACATAATCATATTCATATATTGTGCATCTTTTTTCTCTTTTTTTGGATAAAACAAACTATCTTACATATATATATTTATCCAACAAATAACTTTATAAGTCGGCTTGCAATAAACAAATTTATATTTAACAATATATGCAAAGTTAGCTTCAAACTATCACTTGGGTCCAAAAGACTATGCGGGTGATAAATTGTCACTCGGGTGATACTGAACACTCGGGTGATGCTGAACACTCAGGCGATGCTAAATACTCGGGCAACACTGTATACTCGGGAAGCACTGAATACTCGGGTAACACTGAATGACTAAGTGTTTTGACACTAATTGACAATATTTCTTTCCATAAGGTCTACAACATGTTTATCTGAGCATTGAGAGCCATCAATATTTTTGTGATCCATGTTGATTCATTCAAAGTTAAATACAAATTGTTTATTGTATTTCCTCTTTTAAGTTTTTAGGTATTTATATTATACTTCTACATCTTTCCCACATACACATTTAGTTTTAGGTGAGCACTATCTAGGAACCGGTCTATCTTCTAGAGATTCTTCTCTCATTTTAGGACAACCCACCACCGGAGAGAGTTTTCATGGTTCAACAAGATAGCTAGATTTCATTATCAAAGCTAAAGATGCAATCCTAATTGATAATAGTATCTGTGCTTCTGAAGTAACAAATACTTCCCAAGTGGAATAATCCTAGAATGTGTAGACTTTCTTAGGATGGCCTTAGCCCTCTCTAGCTCTGCCTTTACTACAAACTCTTTCTTTTGATTTAGTGTCTGCATAAAATATTCAAATAGACTCATTAGTGAATCAATCTTTTTTTCCCAAGGCTGGAATTCCTTCAAAGGATCATATTGTTTATCAAAATGTTTCAAAAATCCTAACGTCTTCTTATAGAATAACCACATTTCTTTCTTGATTTCATGTTCCTTCAAATTGAATTCATTTCTAATGATGTCCTCGGGAAAATTGAATTGGTGATCCAATGCCAAGCACCTTGTCCTCTTTCTAAACATGTCACTTATGAATCCCTCAAGGTCATCACATCTTATCACTGAGGTTGTCAGATGATAAGGCTCAAGATATCTATGCAAATATTCCAACCCCCCTTACTGATAATAAACTGATGTACACTTGTGATGGTGGGAAAAAGGGTACCCTTTCCTTTTCCTATCAATGCTTCCTCTTGCAGTCCACCAATTTGCCTGATTATCTCTGCAATGCCCATTTTAAGAGGGACTTGATATGGGAGTACATATGGGGTACCTCTAAAACCATATACTTTGAAAACTATTGAAAGATGGTACAAAATAACATCGCCCTAATTATGCATTATCTTAATAGTCTGAGAAAATTCCTTTAGTCTTAATAGATTTAACAAACCTTTGGGGATCCTAGGATTTTAAAAAAAAATAAGGCTCTAAGCCTAGTAGCAAAACATTTGTCAAAAGTAACATAGTTGGCATCTTTCCTATCCCATAATAACTTTGTTCTCCATAGTTGGACAGGCATCTCTTCACCATCTTTGACTCTCAACAAATCCATTTCCTGCTCAAAATAATCCACACCCTTGAACAAGAATATATGCATAATCATATAATACCAGTCAAATGGGTGAGCTACCTTTGCATCTTTTATGCCTATCAAACCATTGTGTATTAGATCAGCAACATAAGAAGAAAAATCAAAATTAATGGCTAGATGTGGATGGAGAATCTGCACCATCATGAACATATAATGAATAGGCATTTACGTTTCTTCATCATCTCCGAAGATGTGACTCAAAGCATTGTATACACCTCTGGCTTTCATATTGAAATAATCTAATTTTATTGGTTTTGGTGTATTAGGTCCTACCATAACCAGACCTCTAATCTTTTTAAATTACTCTCGCAGAGGTACATTTCTAAGGTATTTCCATTGAGCCTTGTATACCTCCTTGAATTTATCAAAATCAATTTTATCCATGTGAACAGAGGGTTCATTTAATTGGAAAACCTCTCTCAATTCTTCAGCTATAATGTTTATCAACACATTCCCATTTATATCTCTTACAACCCTGGCCACACTATTATATATTATTGCTATTTGGATTAACATATCAATATCCATAAAGACTCCTGGGACTACCTATTTTCCCACATCAAACTATCAAATGTTTCTATTTGGTGCAAATTTATTTCTTTGGTTGAAAGCCACTTTGAACAATGTTAAACCGGGCATGCTAATATTTGCATCTCTAACCCATCTACCCTTGTCATACTAACCCTCCCCAATTTTCAACCGAGGTTGTTTTGGAACCATTTCCTTGATCTTGGTAGTATCATTTTTGGATCTAACTAGTTGTTGTAAAAGATCCTCACAGACATTCCTTTCCTGATAGTCAGTTTTTCCTGTGAGTTCTCTTCTGGGTGTCATTTCTAAATTAGGGTTTCTCAATCAAAAAGTCTCATCTTCGCACACAAATCCTACTTTCTTTACAATACTAAAACCATACTGCAATTCAAATTCAAAATGTTCAGGAATGGAGTCACAAAATAAGCTTACCCATTCTGCAAATGTCTGAAAATAGCAAGAAAGCATTATAACTCTGCTTTGCTTCAATCACTTCATGTATTATGGCATTAGAAAACTCAAGTAGGCAATCTTATACGCAATCTCATAAACACTTAGCATTAAATTTCAGCTGACATGGCCACACGTTCTACCATTACTTTCGCATCATTTGAAATTTTGCGGCCCAACAGTTCAATGAATTTACTTTAACAAAGAAACCCGTTTTAAAACAAGTTGTGTAGATCTCATCAACCTCCTATCAAATCATGTGTTTACCAGCAATTGACGAAGACTGCATCTCCGCTTCAAGGCTTTACGCTCACCATTGGATGAAATTTAAGTTATCTGCCTATTACCTTTACTTTAACCTCAGATCTGGCCCGCCACTTTCCATGTGTCCATCAAGCACAATGCCTTGAATGTTAGATCAGCCACATCTTTCTTTTGAGGCTTTATGCTAGTCGTAAGATCTTCTACAACTTGACCATTTCTTAATCTATTTCAAACGGGCCCCAAATATAACAATCGCCATGCATCGAGATGGTGCAATGCCTTGAATAGTAACATCACCTCATCTTGAATTTAAGGATTTACATCGACCGTAGGATTTATCAGGAATGATCACCACTTTAACCTCGTACTAACTTTAAAACATAGGTCCCACGCTGTCAGAAAGGGACATATGTCACATAGGCATGATGCGTTGAAGGTTAATATCTATGCATCTTGTGGTTAAGACTTTATGTCGACCATAGGAATAGATATGATTTTCTTGAACTTTATGTTGACCTTTAAACACATGTTGGACCCTCTAATTACACATGGCCTGCAGGCGCGATGCCTTGATGAATATATTGTGATCATCTCTGCTTTGAGGCTTTGCGCTATCTATTGGATTAAAGTTAAGTTGCATGATATTTTTTATTTAAATAAAAGGTCTTGCGAGGACATTTAAACTTATGATAAAGAAATAAAGTGTTAGGACTTAGGGAAATTAAAAACATGGCCCCACTAGATGACAATATGAACACATGGGTCTCAAGGAATTTAAGTGAATGAGAAAAAGTAACTCAGAATTATAACATGTCCTAAAGACTTAGGATTTTAGACCAATGAACACAGGCCTTGAACACACAACAACTAGGGTTTATGCAATACAAAACCCTTCTCAGAATTTGAAACACATGATTTAGCCATGAGGTGAAAAAAAATTGTGTAGCCCTAACAGTGGCTCTAGTTGGGGATGTGTGCCTCTTATAGGCATGGAAAGATCTCAGAATCTCAGGGGGAAGCATACCAAACCTACAAAAAGAAAACTAACCTGCCCACACAACAGAAAACAAAACCCTATACTACCAACAGAAACAACAAACTACAGAACAATAAACAATATATACAGCCTACTGTTCATGGATAATCAGACTTCAAGAGAAGTACAATTTCAAAAATTGTCCATGAACTCCCAGTCAGATCCTTCAATAAATAAGAGTTTTGTCCTTACCTTTCATGAATGATATATGGTCCCAACCAGATTGGGTCAAATTTTCCATGTTTACCCTTATCCTCCAATTTGACATTCCACATTAACACAGAATCTCCAACATCAAATTGCCTTGGCATTGATATTTTATCATACAGGTTCTTAACTTGAAATAGGATTTTAGCATTTTTTGCAGAAGCTTCCCTCTTGGTTTCATCCAACTTAGTTAAGTCATCGATTCTCAATTGCATGTCACTATCAATGTCATCATCATACAATTGTACAAACTTGTACATTTGCATCAAATTATTTTGAGGCAATCTAGCCTGGATTCCATATACCAAATCAAAGGGAGCACACCCTATTGCCTTTTTGCAATTTACTATGTCTGCCCAGATAGCCATTGTTAACTTTGAGTCCCATGCCTTCTTATTTTTGTCTAGGACTCTTTTAATGATCTTAAGCAAACTTTTATTGTTAGGTTATCCCTGACCATTTCCTTGTGGGTGGTAGGGTGAAGAGTAGGATGTCTGAATACCTTATTCAGCACAAAATTTATATATTCTTCAGACCTAAAACACATGACATTATCTGATACAATTCTTTCTAGACAATCGAACCTTGTGATAATATGTTTTAATAAGAAATTCATCACTACTTTACTAGTTACCTTTTTGGTGGAGATTGTTTTAACCCACTTGGTAAAGTAATCAGTAGCTACAATTATCTAGGAATGCCCCTCATAGATTTATTGGCTATTTCTCCAATGAAATCAATACCCCATTGTTGAAAAGGGGCTTGTACTTCCACTGGTGTCAAAGGTACATTTCCAGAGAATTTTAACTTATCAGAGAAGCGTTGGCGGGAATCACACCTTTTCACTAGTTGATGAGCATCTTTGAAAATAGTAGGCCACCAGACTCCTGCTCTCAGAATTTTATGTGCAGTGGTCTTTGCCATGTCGTGGCCACCACATACTCCATTTTTCATCTCCTACAAAATTATGTATGCTTATTCCTCATCAACACATTTTAATAAAATCCCTTCAGGATTTCTCCACCACAACTCATCTCTAATAAAGGAAAAACGGATGGCTTGTAGCTTTAGTATTCTCCTCTTGCTTTCATCCGTGCCTGGAGGACAATTCAATCTTTGCAAATAATAAATAATATTTTTCTACCAATCACAATGGTCAAGACTGCATATGAAAGGTCTTTGCTCTTCTTCTAATGCATTTATGTGATTTGCATATAAGTTTGTATTAGCCATCAACTTAGCTAATCTCGGCCCTCTTACTAATTTTGTGATTTGTATTTCAATGTTGAACTCCTAGATCCTATTTATCCATCTACATCTTTACCCAGACACTTCTTGTTTTGCTGTGTGAAGATGTCTTTTACTGCTGCTAAAGGAACATAAGCAACCACTATAGCACACACCAAATAACATCTAAAAGCCTTTACCAATGCATAGGCTTAGCTTTATATTAATGTGACTATTATGCTTGAGACTTGTGTTCAAGAAGTTGTCAAAGTGATGTTTTCTTCTTGGGTTAGTATATTTTCTCCTCTTTATCACATCCTCATTTCTCAAGATATGATGTAGGTAGATAATTTAAATGGTTTTACCTACTGAAATATTCTTTAAATGCACCTTGTACAAAACATGGGAGACAACACATTTAATGGAGAAGGATTACCGATCAAGAAATCCATTCCTGAGGCATGGGCACTACGTGAAGGCATGGGTGTCCCCAAATTCTTTTAAAAGATTAGGTAGCTCATTGAATTGGGAGGATGGAGTGAACATCCTTTTGAGAATACATGAGTTCTACATAAGGAGAATGCCTTGAGAAAAAGGGGAACTCAGGGCGACAAGGGGGATAATTCGAGCCAAATAGAGGAGTCCCTCTGTGATTTTGGGATGGAAGCTGGAAGCTAGTCTTCTTCTTCTTTTCAAACCGAGGGTGGGGAGAAGGCAATCTATGGGGAACATAAGGCATGATAGCTGCATAGACCATGGAAATTAGTGGTATGCTCGTTGACCCATTTTTTGCTTGCATGCATGAAGGACTGTGAAAATATTGAGTCTGCATTATCTCATAAGTTCTAAAACCTTCCAACACATTATTTGACCTTAATTTTAATTCAACACTCCATGAGATCCTTACCCATATTATCCATGTTGAGATTATAATAGAAAGGAAATCTGAAAGTAACTATTGTTTCATTCGCCCATCAGTAGAGTCGATTCAATAGATTTGGTTCAGCAATACTGTCACTTTTTCTCTTGTTACATTTAAGTTTATTGATGAGCGAACCTAACTATGAACCCCGATACTGGTTGTTGAATAAATTTACAAATCATTTTAATGGTTCCAATGTTTGAAACATTCTGTCAAACAGCTCACGTGCCTTGTTTGTGCTTCTATATTTTAACTTGCGTACCTTCTAGGACAGCTCCGTTGACCACATCTGATGTAAGCTATCCTGTAGAGTTTGAGATCCATCTACATGTGATTTAGTAATCCTGTCAGTGAATCCATGTTTGTGTTTTTCAAATTGTCTTGGCGGTAATTTTTGTTAAAAAAAAAAAAAACATCCCAACTTCATTATGCATTGATGATTGCCCATACCTACGCTCCTATTTTAAAGCAGACATGGAAGATGCACTTTACTCTTTCCAATTACTCTTTCTTGAAAGTTTTTAAAACTTTCCCCATAAAACTTTTAGTGCATATCTTGAAATCCTGGCTCTTGTAAAATTTCCTCGGTACTTAAGTGTGTTTCGTTCTTTATGTTGCCTTCTTCAATATGATCATGTGTTTTACTTTCCTTAAACCATGATTGATTCTCTCTAATGGGCTATAATTGGAAGCCTCCAATCCTTTTTCTTGAGGTGTTATCTTAATTTGGTTACTTCATATATGTTTGATCTAAAGGTTATCATTCTTATTATTATATTTTTCTACAAAAATAGAATGTTTTCTTTAAGTTATCTTCTAGTTCTATTTTACATTCTTAAAGAGGAATGGTTAAAATTTCATATATTCTTAAATGGAACATTTAAGATAGATGTAAAATATAGTTTATGAATTTAGAAACCATTGTTTAGAAATTTAATAAAGATCTTCTTGAATAAACATCGAAGACTTGCCATGTTATATGGTATATTAATTAAAGTGTGAAGATATGGTCATATCTTATTTTAGTGAATTATAGAAATGGAGTTATGACTTAATAATTCTATAATTTATTATGGACCTCTATGAGTATTGTAGTAATAAGAGAGAGTTCATTTGAAATTATGTTGTTTGGTTTAGTGGAGGTTAGACATATATATACATTAGTACAATATTACTTACTAACAACTCATAATTTGATTATTGCAAACAATTGTGAGTGGGTACATTTGTTTACAACACCCTAAATCAAGTGCGGATCAAATTATAATTGTTATCATGTGTAATAATCAAGGGAAATTTGAGACCAATATATATATTTCTATTAAAGTTATATATTGAATAGATAATTATTATTAAATTATCCATTTTATAAGGATTCAAAAGTAAGAGTTAATTAAACAATATCTATGATTTATTATATATGTCACTAGCATAGTATATAGCATGATTTCACTACAGATTGTATTCATACTTCCTCCAGTGCAATGTTAGTTGAAGTTAATTATGTTTGACTTTTCCCAATGATTGGTGCTATGGATACACGAATATTTTGAAAGAATTTTTTCATAAATAATTTATAATATGTGAACATCTATTGCCGACTCATGACGTTATTAATATTTTAATGATTATCTTTGACTCAATTAAGTTTCAGTTATGGGGAGTTATTAAGTAGGTAAAAATATAAATTCAATTCTTATGAATGCATTATAATCTCATGTGCTCATGATATTCATGTAGATATTGTATGCTCATTTTTGTGTAAAGGCATCCTTATGTTTTCTCTGTGATTGAGATGAATTCATGTTAGTTTACCTTTTGGAATAATATCATTGAGATGGAAAAGAGGACTTGAATTGATCAAGATAATCAAGAAAAGGTTGTCTCTTTTGTTGTCCTAGTTATGATAAGTGTGTTGTGTATCCCTGATTTTGTGGTATTAGTATTTGGATATTTTATGGTGCATGAATTCCATGACTCTTGTTAGTTTTCCATTTTTATACTTCCTCATGATGGGTTGGGTATCTTTTGTGTCATGAAAGATTCTAGGGAAGTGTAATTGCTTCATGGTAGGGTGGAAACGCACTCCGGCAACGCTCTCGTCCTCTTTGTGTTTCAGGGATCCAGGTGTCACGAGATCCTATCAGGATGGTCATCATATTTTGTACACTCTTCATAGTTGATCATTATGAATTCCTTGTATTCAACCACATGAGGTATATGTTCCTTTGTTTTTTGTCTTGTTAAATACTTGTGTTGTATGTAAGTTAAAGTCTTTATTCAATGTATTTAGACAAGCGACACAAATGTATACTTGAATTTTTTTTTGTATTTTGATGAGTTATAATATTTTTATTATTTGGGAATGTGGTGGTCCTTACACTGGTATCAGAGCCAGGTTTCGATCCTGGGGCCTGTGGGTTATGGGCCCACCACGCTTCCGCTGTGCCACTCACATTTTTTGGAAGTGAAACCTTATCAATAGTAGCTACTCTTTCTGGATCAATTCTAACCCCTTCTTTTGAAACAATATGACCCAATAACTTACCTTCAGTCACCCCAAAAGTACACTTCTTAGTATTCAAAGAAATCCCAAATTCCAGAGCTCTTTTGAAATTTTTTCCAAATGTTCACAATGTTTCTCTTCTTTTTTAGAATATGTCTTGAGATCATCTTGATAGACCTCTAAATTTTTTTGCAAAAAGTCTGAAAAAGAAACATCCTTAGCCCTTTGAAATGTGGCCCCAACACTTATCAGACCAAAAGGGATTCTGACATAAACATATGACCCCCAGGGTGTAGTGAATGCAGTCTTGAATTGTTCTGACTCTTTAACCATTATCTAGTTGTATCCAAAGAAACCGTCCATCATGGACATCAACTCACAGCCAGTAACCCTTTGTGGCATGTTTTCCATATTAGGGAGAGCATAATTATCTTTGAGGGAAGACACATTTAAATTCCTAAAATCCACACACAACCTGATATCTCCATTCTTTTTTCTGACAGGAACTAAGTTTGAAACCCAGGAAGAATGTCTGATAGGTTTAATTATCCCTGCATCCTTCAACTTCATCAGTTTCTGCTCCATCTTGGGTCTTAATGTGGGGTTTATAGGTCTTTTCTTTTGTCTGAAAAGCTTAGCATCTTCTTTCAGAGGGATCTCATGTTGGAACAAGTCTTCATTATATGCTTTGAGATCATTATAGGTCCATGCAAAAACCCTTTTGTATTTTCACAAGAGGTCAGTCAGATCCCCTCTCACCATGGGTGACATTTTCTTTCCAATAAATATTTTTTAGGAACCTCAGTTGTTCCTACATTCACTTCCTCCAAATCCTCAAGCTTATTTACAGTTTTAGTAGAATATGGCTTGTCCTTGTTGTCAAAATCTCTTTCAAGAACAACCAATCCCTTTGGAAATTTGTTTGATTTCAAATGTAGAACTTCCTTACCTAAGATAGTATTTTTCCATCCAGGGTTTCTACACATCCATTGAAATCTATTTCCTTATCTCCAAAGTCTGTCTCATAGTGCAGAAACCTCAAAATATCCACATCATCATCAAAAACTTGCCAACTCTCAATGTTATCTGGTATAGAAGGCCTAGATTGAATCTTTATTTCAGAGATTCCAACAAATGTAACATCTTCTGGCTTCAAAGAAATGTTTTCAAGCAAGTCTTCCATTCTTTTCTGGCTTCTATCCATCCAGTCAATACCGAATGCATCAAAATTCTCTAGTTCATCCCAGACAGCATTTTTGTATTGCTTCGATCTTTGATTTTTTTAAGCATACTTGGATCTAATTTGAGATACCACCAATTTAGAGTCTCCAATCACTCTAAGACATTTAATTCGATGTCTTGAAGCCAATATTAATCCTATTAACAAAGCTTCATATTCTGCAACATTATTGGTACATGCAAATAATAGTGTGGATGAGAATTTGAATGTCTTACTAGTACGATCTATTAACAAAACTCTGGCACCAGCTCCCTCCCTAGAACTAGCACCATCAAAACACATAACCCATAGCTTATTTTGTTCTAATAAATTACTTTTATCCTCAGATAACAACATAGGTTAAAACTTCATTCAACCTCCTTGTCCTATACTTGGAAAGATCCCATATCAGTGTCTAGAAAACAAGTCATGTTATCATCTTCTTCTTCCTCAATCATGTGAGGAGTTCTGGTTTCTCTGGACACCTTGATATTTTCACCAGCAATATTAAATGTAGAAAAAGATAAATCACATTGAATACTTCCCCCCACTGAAGCACTCCACTTCCTTGATAACAACATTCCATATTGGGGGGGAATGTCCACAACTAGAACACTCATTGTTAATACTTTGTCAAGGTATGCAGCCAGCTTATAAGGCAAAGCCTTAATAGTACCAATAACATGCACTTCTTTATAATCCATGGCTTGGCATCTCCCATGTGGTGTATCCACCTGTAACCACATTGATTTCATCACCTCAGCAGGCATGACAGTATTAGATGTCCCAGAATCTATCATACAATTCTTTAACATCTTTCCATTTATGACTAAAGTCGGGAAAAAGGGATCTACAGTCCCCAAAGAAGTACTAACCACAATTGTATCTAGGTAAATTTGAGGAATCTTTGAAACCAGTTCATCAGAGTCATTTGGCTTATTTGAAGATTTATCTTGTGGATCTACCATTTTCTTATTCTCTTTTGGTCCAATAATCTTTGTAGAACTAACACCTTTTACCCATGTTAAAGCGTTCTTCTTGTGTTCATTGATTCTCATCATTTCCAACAAAGGAACTTTGACAGTAATTTGGGAAAGGAGTTGCCCCATATCAACTGGAGTATATTTCATATCAAAAAGATCTTGCTTTTCATTTACACAATATTCATCCTCAACTTGAGAGGCCAATTTGGGCTCATCCATTTTTTGTTTTTTACTTTCCTTTTGAGGAGGAAGAACAAGATTTTTTGGTATTTTTGTCTTCTCTTTGTACACAATATTTAGACCAGTAGGCTTATTTTCTTTTTTAACTAAAACCTTCTTGGCACCATCAGCCTATTTTTCTTTTTCTTGTGGCTATTTGGTATTGGTTTTGGTTTCTTTAATAAAAATACTTGCAAGCTTTCCATCTGCAGTCCCAACTATTCTATTTCTTAGGTTATAGTTACCCCTTTCTTGAGTAACCATGTTGTCTGTAATTTGAAAAATTTCCTCATTAGAGGGTCTTCTAAAAACAAGGGTTTCCTCTCCCTTTTCAGCATTGCACCTCATATTATCAATTTCCCATTCTTCTATATCAGAATCAGTCTATTGATAATATATTTCTACTTTGCTTAGTGAGCCAGATGCAAATTGTTTTTTAGTCTCATCATCATAGACCACTTCATCCCACAAATGTGAAGAATCCATGGCACACCAACTATCATCATATAATTCATCGTTATCATCCTCTAGATTCTCACTAGCAGATACTTTTGAAGCAACATCACAATAGTCAGGATTGTGAGGGGATTGGAAGACCATGCACCAAGAATTATCACTGCACATGTTAACATTGGTTTTATGTAGAGGATCAGGGGTTTTTTCATCAGATTTGTCTTTCTTTTGTGGGAGAATAGGTTTCCCATCCTTCCATTGGGTAGCATAGGGATAGTTTTTCATCCTAGGTTTTTGATTTAAATTATTAATGGATGGCTTATCATTTTTTGGAGCCCTATTTTTCTTACTCTGTCCAGGATTTAAATCCTTCAGAGTACTTAGAATCTTCTTCACACTATCCTCTTCCTTAGGTTTAGCATTTGAGGGCTTGTTTGATTATTATTTTTAAACCTTTTTGGCTTCCAATTTTCCCTTCTACCTACTTTCCCTGACTTTCTTTTGTTTGTTTCAATGTTAAATTCTATTTTTTATGCTTCCCTAGTATTTCTAGGGTTCTTATCTCTAAGAAGATATCTCATTTTTGCATGAAAAGCATTCAAATAAGTTGTGAGATATACCTTATCATCCAATCTCATCACTTGAAATAGTTTGTGCATAGCTCTTTGGAATCTTATGTTGAATTCAACCACCTCTTCATTTGGGTTCTTCTTGATGTTGTTGAACTCATTCAACATAAAACCTGCATTTTTCTTATCACCATATTGATCCCTGAAACAATCTTTAACTTCATCCATGAACCCTAGACAATCATGAGGCATTCCTCTAAATGAATCCCTAGCATCTTCAGTTAGTGAT
The DNA here is from genome assembly GCA_018584345.1 of Thuja plicata. NCBI lineage: Eukaryota > Viridiplantae > Streptophyta > Pinopsida > Cupressales > Cupressaceae > Thuja > Thuja plicata. Next base: position 3,543,619 of record MU223908.1, on the reverse strand, counting down.
TGAACAAACAATTTCATCATCACATCATCATGTCCAATCTCATAGTCATCCATCATGTGAATAAAATTATTTAGATGTTCTTCACATGTTATAACATTATTGCCAACAAATTTTGGAATTTTATCTATACCTTTCTGCATAAACAGATGTCTTTTGGATTGAATTGGTACCTTGCAAAATTGATGCTTTAACATTGGATGTGGCAGCACTCCCAGGACCAACTAGTGGTGGTATACTTGTTTATGGATTTACAGATGGTCCAGCATTAGCATCAGGTGTTGGGAAGGTAGTATCAGTAGGAGCAAGTCCAGAGGACTTTCTGAGAAATTTAATCTTCTTTTTCATTTCCAAATCAGAAGCTTCCAACTCTTCTTTCTCAATTTCCTCGGCTATGAAATCTCTTTCCCTCTTATCCCTTTCAAGATCAGTACCCAATTTGAACATGGGATCCACCTGAGCAGCTTTTCTCACAAGCTCATTAATTTCAACTCCTGTGGTCTTTTTCTTTCCCTTATCTTTAGGTTTCTGAGTGTTATAGATCTGTCGAATAACTAGATCCTCTTCCTCCGTTTTAGGCTTAAAAGTAGCATTTATTTTCTCATAATCCAGCAACTGCCTCTTTAATTTTTCAGCTCTGATTTGAGCCTATCTGATCCAATCCTCCTTTCTTGATCCCTTCATTGTCGGATAGAAATTTGTTCATGGATCCTCCTCTCCAATTCATCAAATTCATCAAATATATCCTCAGTATCTGGGAGAGTTGTGTCAGGCTCTGATTCTTCTTCAAAAATTCTTTCACTTCTATGATTGTGGGCATGAGGCCTTTCTGATGATAAAGAGCTTGGAGTACTAGGGGAAATCCTATCCTTGACACCTCTTCTTTTAATTCTAGACCTTCTTTCATGTCCATGATGTGCATTATGGACTACTTTCCTGATATACCTTCGTCCATCTTCAAATCTCTCACTCTGAGAATAATAATCCTCATAATTAACCAATCCTACACTTGCCACCACTTCATTTTCTGGTGCATTTCTTTTTTGGCTAGGTTCGATGTGATCTTCCACCCTAGTGTTCTTCTTCTACCTCCAAGTCTAAGGAGTACTCGTATCAGCCTTTTCCTTCATTGGTTGACCATCTCTAGAAGTGAATGGAATCTCACCCTCCAGTCTATCCTCAGGATGATTCTTCATCCAAGATCTAGTATTCTTATGACTCACTTTAGATAATGTGTATGAAATAATGATTTATTACTCAGCGTCGTTGCAGAGATTTCTTCGAGTCGCCACTGAACCCTTGTTGGGAAAATACACACTAAATTTTAGAAATATGAATTGGGAAACAAAGGAACTTCATAAGAAAGAAGATAACAAGGGGCTAAGAAAATCCCAACAAGATTTTCAATGGTGAAACAAATCCCTGGGACAAGCAAAGTATAACTATGTACTTTCAATGGTCAACTGACTAGTTTAAAATAAGTAAGTAGGCAAGGAATCTAGCTCAAATTGAAAAACCTTGCATTACTTATGACAACTTAATTCCACTCCCCAGCAGAGTCACCATTTTGTTGGTTGTTTTTTATGCTGAAATGAGTGAACAACAACCTTTTCATTTTCTGACAGAATTTAAAGAGAAGCCAACTCCAACTACTATTCAATGGAATGAAAAGGACCAAATAAAAAGCATGCATAACCATACTCCTACACTTTAATTTCCTGGAAAACCAAGGGGGGACACCCTGTAATACCTTCAAATATTCTATGTGGTATTAAACAAGCATAAATCTCACACAAGCTCAACACAACTGGGAGATACTAGATAATCGGCTAATTACCCATTGAACATCAACCATGAAATGGAGCATGAGATAAATGGAACACAACACACTCATAGAAACATAGGACATATTTGATTTTATGTTTGTGTTTGCAAAAACATAGACAAGATATAACTAGACATGCATCAATATGGAAACTATTAGTCTTTGATCAGTGCCTTATCCATTGGACAATACTCCAAAACCAATACAATATGCAGAAGTCAATTATTATTAGAGATTCCAGGCCATAAACACAATGATCCCAAACCCTTACTACTTATAAAATTCTAGTGTATACCAAGATAAATCAATGTATTAATTAGAGCATCATTTAAATGGATCCTTGATCAAAACTCTAAAACAACTACATAAACACAGATAAGCTCTATGCTAATGAATTGGAAAATTCATCTCATAAGATAAACACCATATGAGAAATTGAAATCTTTATCTTTTTATTAAGTGTAAAGAATCATACTTATGTATACAAGATGTAATCAGAGATAAGAACTTGAATAATATGCTATAGACCTTCAACTTTATTTCTAATTTTGAAACCTATCTAGTACAATTATGCTATATCCCTTGACTGAAAACTTTACATATGCTTACAAAACTCTACTTTCCAGTCATTTTCCAACGATCTTGGGAATCCTTTTATAGAAGAGGATTGCAACAAGATACAGATCAATTGGATAAAGGAAAAAATGTATGACTCATACAAAAGACAAATACACAAGTGAAGTGATAACCACTTTGTTACAATATTTTATCAAATATTTTATCTTCTGACCGCATGATCCTTGCAACTACATTAAACTTGTTCTGAGCCCGCCGTATGGAATTTTTTGCCTTTCTTTCCTGATGCAAATATATTTTGTATCCTCTGTCCATTTCAAAATGTTGGGGAACTATCATCTGTTGAAGATCATAAAATATCCTTTTCCTCTTGGGTACCTGCATTATATATGTCCTTCCAAGATGTGAACACCTCATCATTTGGCCAAAGGAATTTGATGACTTCATCTTTCTCATTTCATCCCACTTTTTCTTCATCTGTTCAACTTCCTTTTTCCAAAACCCAAAATATGATCTAGCTTCCCTGATGGTTTCTACAGTTTGAACAAACAAAAGTGTGCTCTCTAAGATGATAATGTTTTTGGTCCTTATGGGTAGCTCTTCACCCATCTCCCTCATCCATCTAGCTTCCCTTTTTAGTTTACCATCATTCTTTTCTTAATGTTCTGGCCTTTTTCTGGATGATACTTCTTCTTATGTCCAAATCTATTAAAACCTTGAGACATTTGTGAGTGGCTGTAAGTACAATATCAACATTGTCTTCCTTCATGGATAAAGAATAAAATGACTTTAATTCAACCTTTCTTCATTTCCAAACTTGCATGATTTGTTCCAATTTATCTTTGTCTTCTTCAAAAGATTTTAATATGATCATAATATTTTTCCCATGTAGGTAAATAGAAGCAGGATCTACATTATCAAAAAAATGCATAATTGTTCTTCATACCTCTGATGTACCAATGATTGTGCACTATGAAACTTTGCACTTTCTTCTTCCCAAATTTTCTTTACTCCTCCAAATCTTGTCCTTTCTACTATCAATTTGTCCCTTTCATAATGCAACTCTGCCTCTAGAATAGAGCTAGATGGAATAGGGGAAGGAGAAAATTCAATAATTGGGCTGGAAGAGGATGGTTGGGAAGGATCCTAAGTAATCATCCTCTGAGGAGATGTTTGGATTGACTATTGTCCTCTTAATTGAGCAATTATTTTTTCCTTTTCCAAGGATTCCTTCTTCACATTATTGTATGCTTTGAGGACCGTTTCCATCTTAATCCTCATGCTTTTAATTTCTTCATCTTGTTTCTCTCCTACATTGAAGCTAAATTTTGCAGGATTCTAATGTTAGGCCTGTTGCTTCTACTCCTGTAGTTTCTGCAACCCTTTTTACCATTAAGCTACCTGCATATATAATCAGCCTGAGGAGCTTCATTCTTTTTATGGTCTTCCCTTTTCTTTAGTGACCACATCACTAAGGCAACATGATCCTCACTGAACTTGACTCCCTTAATGGCTTGTTGAGCTTCTTCCTTAGTGGTATGCATGGTTTTAGTTTCCTTCTTGACAGCATCAAAAACTATATCATCTGCAATGTCCCATTCTGGCAGAATGAGGAATCCTTCTTTCTTAACTAGTTCTATTCCCTCTTCAGGAGTAATCTTTTCAACTTTGGTTATCATTTCTTGTTTACCTTAGCCTCAATTTCATTCTTGTCTCTAGCATGCTAGTTCTCTTACCTTTTCTAACATTTATCCTTGAACTCTTCAATATGAGTTCTCCACAAAAATTGAATGAAAGCCCTAGCCTTTACAAAATTATCATCTGACATAAATTCATCACTAGCTTGTTTTGTTATGGGGTCAAGCTCGTTTCCACCAAATTCAGCTACTGTTAAATCCATCTCTACATGCTTGGGGGCCTCGGGCATTCCCACTTGCATTTCCTGAGGTGTAACAAAAACCTTCCCTACACTTCCCATCTGCGGTAATTTCTCATCTACTGCTTTCTCATCCATCTGTAAAGAATATTGACAAGGGGAATAAAGATTCTCTAATTTTTGTCCTTCTTCCTCTATTCTTTGCCTCTTTGGGGATGGCATTAATCCTAAATCTATGCTTATTTCCCTCTTCCCTTTTGAGGTAGAAACCTCCTTATCATGTGTTTGTACTTCAGTTTGGCTTCTATGGGATGTGTCCCCCTTTTGCATTACCATGTTGTATCTATTCTTTTGATGTAACACATACTTCCCAGGTGGAATAATCCTAGCATGTGTAGACTTGCTTGGGATGGCGTTAGCCCTCTCTGGTTCTGCCTTTACTACAACCTCTTTCTTCTGATTTAGTGTCTGTATAAAATATTCAAAGAGAGTCATCAGTGAATCAATCATCTTTGCCCAACGTTGGAATTCCTTCAAAGGATCATATCCTTTGTCAAAATGTTGCACAAAGTCTAAGGTCTTCTTATAGACTAACCACTTTTCTTTCTTGATTTTCTATTCCTGCAAATTGAATTCATTTCTAATGATGTCCTCAGGAAAATTGAACTAGTGATCCAATGCCAAGCACCTTGTCCTCTTTCTAAACATGTCACTTATTAATCCCTCGGGGTCAGCACATCTTATCACTGAGGTTGTCAGATGAGAAGGCTCAAGATATTTATGAAAATGTTTCCAACCCCCCTTAGTGATAATAAACTGGTGTACACTTGTGATGGTGGGAAAAATGGTACCGTTACCTTTTTCCTATCAATGCTTCCTCTTGCAGTCCACCAATTTGCCTGATTATCTCTACAATGCCCATTTTAAGAGGGACTTGATATGGGAGTACATATGGGGTACCTCTGAAACCATATACTCTAAAAACTGTTGAAACAGGGTAAAAAATTACATCACCCCAATTATGCACTATCTTAATAGTCTGAGAAAATTCCTTTGGTCTTAATAGATTTAACAAACCTTTGGGGATCCTAGGATTTTCAGAAAACAATAAGGCTTTAAGCCTAGAAGCAAAAAATCTGTCAAAAGTAACATAGATGGCCTCTTTCCTATCCCATGATAACTTTGTGCTCCACAAGTTGACAGGCATCTCTTCACCATCTTTGACTCTCATCAAATCCATCTCCTGCTCAAAATAATCCACACTCTTGAACAATAATATATGCATAATCATAGAATACCATCCAAATGGGTGAGCTACCTTTGCATTTTTTATGCTTATCAAACCATTGTGTATTAGATCAGAAACATCAAAAGAAAAATAAAAAATAATGGCTAGATGTGGATGGAGAATCTGCACCATCATGAACATATAATGAATAGGCATTTTTGTTTCTTCATCATCTCCGAAGAAATGACTCAAATCACTCTATACGCATTTGGCTTTCACATTGAAATAATCTAATTTTATTGGTTCTGGTGTATTAGGTCCTACCACAACCAGACCTCCAATCTTGTTAAAGTACTCTCGCATAGGTCCATTTCTAAGGTAATTCCTTTGCGCCTTGTATAGCTCCTTGAATTGATCAAAATCAATTTTATCCATGTGAACAGAGGGTTCATTTAATTGGAAAACCTCTCTCAATTCTTCAGCTGTTACTATTGGTGCAAATGTATTTCTTTGGCTGAAAGCCACTTTGAACAATGCTAAACCGGGCATGCTAATATTTGCATCTCTAACCCATCTACCCTTTTCATACAAACCCTCCCCAATTTTCAACCGAGGGTGTTTTGGAAGCATTTCCTTGATCTTGGTAGTATCATTTGTGGATCTAACTATTTGTTGTAAAAGATCCTCATAGACGTTTCTTTCCTGATAGTCTGTTTTTCTGGTGAGTTCTCTTTTGGGTGCCATTTCTAAATTAGGGTTTCTCAATCAGAAAGTCTCAGCTTCGCACACAAATCCTACTTTCTTTACAATACTAAAACCCTACTACAATCCAAATTCATAATGTTCAGGAATGGAGTCACAGAATAAGCTTACTCGTTCTACAAATGTCTGAAAACAATAGGAAAACATTGCAACTCTGCTTTGCTTCAATCACTTCACGCATTATGGCATTAGAAAACTCAAGTAGGCAATCTTATATGCAATCTCATAAACACTTAGCATTAAATTTCAGCTGAGATGGTCACATTTTCCGCCATTACTTTTGCATCATTTGAAATTTTGCAACCCAACGATTCAGTGAATTTACATTAACTGAGAAACCCATTTTAAAACAGGTGCGTAGATCTCAACAACTTCCTATCAAATCGTGCAGTTACCAGCAGTTAACGAAGACTATAATCCACTTGGACACCTGTTCATCAGGCGCAATGCATTGAAGACTATCTGTTTATCATCTTTTTCGTGAGGCTTTGCGCCAACCGTCAGATTAACATTAACTTACAACTCCTTTACCTTTCTTTAAAACCTACGGCCCATGATCTCAAATATGACATGTGTCACCTAGGCGCAATGACTTGAAGGTTAATCTCTCCACATCTCTACTTTAAGGATTTGTGTTGACTATCAGATCCTTTTAATACTGACAACCTTTTATCCTTCTTTACTTTCGGCTTGGTCCCATCATTTATCCACGTATCATGCAAGCGCAATGCCTCGAACACTATCTAACGATCATCTTCTCTTTAAAGCTTTACGCCAACCGTTAGATCAACACTAACTTGACTGTACATTAGATTTACGCTTGGATTTGTAACTACAGGTCCCACAAACTCATTAAGGACACGTGGCCTCTAAGCGCAATACCTCAAAGGTTATCTTCTATCCATCTTCTTTATAAGGAAAGGCGTTGACCATTAGATTTGATTTAACTTGACCACGGCTTACCTGACCACCACTTTACTAACCGTAGGTCCCACCTCCTAGATACAACACATTTCATCCAAGCGCAATGCCTTAATGGCTAATCACCTTACATCTCTAGCTTAAGGCAATGTGTCAGCCACACGATCATATTTAACATGAATGCATTTTAATTTACTCACAGCGCTGATCTGAACCCACTTGGGACACATGGCACAAATGCACAATGCCTTAATGATTAATTTCACTGTATCTTTTCTTCAAGGCTTTATGCTCACCGTTGGATGAAATTTAATTTGTCTACCTGTTACCTTTACTTTAACCTTAGATCTAGCCAGCCACTTTCCACGTTTCCATCAGGCGCAATACCTTGAATGTTAGATCGGACACATCTTTCTTTTGAGGCTTTATGCTAGCCGTAAGATCTTTTGCAACTTGACCATTCGTTAATCTATTTCAAACAGGTCCCAAATATGACAACCGCCATGCGTCGAGATGGCGCAATGCCTTGAATAGTAACATCACCGCATCTTGAACTTAAGGCTTTACGTCGACCGTAGGATTTATCAGGACCGATCACCACTTTAACCTCCTGCTAACTTTAAAACATAGGCCCCACATTGTCAGAAAGGGACAAATGTCACATAGGCGTGATGTCTTGAAGGTTAATCTCTCTGCATCTTGTGGTTAAGGCTTTACGCCGACCGTAAGATTAAATATGATTTACTTGAACTTTATGTTGATTTTTAAACACATGCTGGACCCGCCAAGTACACGTGGCCTTCAAGCACGTTGCCTTGATGAATATCTCATGATCATCTCTACTTTGAGGCTTTGCACTATCTGTTGGATTAAAGTTAAGTTGCATGACATTGTTACTTAAATAAAAGGTCTTGCGGGGACATTTAAACTTAGGATAAAGAAATAAAGCGTTAGGACTCAGGGAAATTAAAAACACGGCCCTGCTAGATGATAATATGAACACATGGGTCTAAAGGACTTTAAGTGAATGAGAAAAAGTAACTCAAAATTATAATGTCCTAAAGACTTAGGGTTTTAGACCAATGAAAATAGACCTTGAACACACAACAACTAGGATTTATGCAATACATAACCCTACTCAAAATTTGAAACACACAATTTAGCCATGAGGCGAAAAAAAAATTGTGTAGCCCTAACACGACATTAAAAGGATTTTGGACTATCAATATTTGCATACAATGCTTTGTCTTGGACACTTGCAATTTGCAAGATGACAATGACTTTCTATTGCTCTGCATTTGGAAGCCATATTAGAGATAGGAACTCATTTGTTTCCATTAGTTCTAAATTTTCACTAAGCAAGGATCAATGGATTCGATTCCAATGTATTTCATCAATCATTATTTAATTAGGCAAGCATTCTTTTGTAAAAGCCCTAGGTATCGTTATTCATGAATCAAGCTAATGATTCATACGAATTAATATTCAACCAAGAATTTATTGTTTTGAACAAAAGAATGAATAGGATCGAATTCATGATAATGCATTAGTAGTAAACTTGATAGTATTTGCATCTCATATAGGGAAAGAAGATATCAAGTTCTATGACATACTAAAATCTCTAGTTTTCACCTAAGAACTTGGATCATAGACTTTCATATTGGGCTCAATCTGCATTAGCAAACTTGTTCTGTGTTTTGAATCGGAGAAAGATATCCATGATAAGCATACTAAAATGTATTTGCATGATTTTGAAAATGAAATTGAGTATTATTGTAAAATTCTGCAATTCTGAAATGAATCAGTATATCATACAATTCAATTATGAAAATATATGCCTTAATGAACTGTGAATATGATAGGGAATCGTATGTCACAAGGATGAAGCTGCAATTCAAATGTGAATTGAATGATGAATATGTATCTCCATATCAACTAATTATCGGCATATGAGATGTCCAAAGCATTCTTCAATACCAACAAATATTTTCATTAAATGTTTCCAAGTTTATCTCTGTGCCAAATTATCGCATGCTTCAAAATTCTACAAAATGTTATTGTTTCAATGAAAGAAAAGAAAAATCCCTAATAAATATTGTTTTTGTGACTAGATTAGAACCTAATGTAGCTAATATTTGAATGTGTCATAGTATTTTGTGAATTTGTGAGATGAATGAGCAGAGATGCATACCTTTGGCAAATCACTGAATTGTGTTGTGATTAAAAAAACTTAGTTCTCATAAATATGTTTGATCCGAAGCACATACACAAGAAACGATCCAATAATGCATCGATCACTACAAAGTATCCATGGAGCCTTCCAAGAAAATGGATTCTATGTCAATAAACCGTACCTCCAAAAATAGGATATGAGGTGAGTCGACCTAGAATAGATAGAGTTGTCGAGAAAAGTGTGTGCAAAAGAGAGAAATCACATGAGAAAAATGGCACGTGCAGATGAAGGTAAGTCAAAAAAAACAAACATGAAATCCAACGCAAGCAATACAAATTACCCAAATGAATCATTCAGCCAAGAGATATGGCGGCAATCAAGGAAGAAAATGTTGTAATATGCGGAAGTTGTGTGTGGCCAATGAAATCGCACAAACAAAGCATGAATATCAAATATCGTCCTCTAGTCTCAATCTTACAAGGTCTCACGCGAAAATGACAAAACATTACTTTTTTTTAAGTTATGCTCGTGCTCGTCGGAATTACGAACACGGGTATGGATTAAAAAAAATTAAAATTTTCTTTTTATAATCCGATCAAGCAAAAGAAATATAATGCCCTGTCATATATTTTTGTCACAAATTGGGGTCAAATGTATTAGTGTTGTGATCATTGAACTTGGATTTCTTTCTCAAATCAACTATTCACTATGTTTATTTAAGTTACATGGATAATAATTAGTGTTTTGATAATAAAAATTCATGATTCTAGAATTAAATTCACAGTAGAACTATTGTAGGGATTAGAAAACTATAGTGTCTTGGTAGTCTCTTAGGTCACTTTAACTACATAGATTTTGCATCTTTTGCAATCCTGGTATCTTATTGTATGTCTCAATATTTCCATACATAGTGCAAATTGTTGTTTTAAAGCTAGTGATGCCAAAGTGCATGCTCTTGCTCTTCAATGCTAGGTAAACATTATGTTTCTTCTCACATTTTCATCTAGGTAGGCACTTTAAATGGAATAGATCCTTTCATTCTTACATTATATGAGATCCAATGTTCCATTCAATTTTATGCAATTTCTACCCTTCATACAAGTGTAGGACCAACCATGAAAATCTCTCGTGTGTTGTTAAATTCATTATATATTTTTAGTATCTACTAGAGATGATAAATATATCATTCAATTGGCTAATAAAAAAGGATACTAACCACTTCATTCATCTCTACTCAAACGGTATGTTATGTTATCCATTCACATTATTTAGTGATACAACTCACCCACTTCAAACTTGTAAATTCTTTGTGTTATATGAAAAATTGTTTATCATTAGAGGCAGCTAGTCCTTTCTATATGGGGAGATAAGTAGGTTGTCATTGCATTATAATTTGATTCCATCTATGAAGCCTTCTATCTTTAATAGATCGGGTTGCTTGATACAAAGTGCACCTACATTATTACATATATGGGGCATAAACTAGATTGAGAATGTTTGGAATAGATCTACTCAAATTTTCTCATAACCCACATGAATATGAAGTGACTCTACTCCCAACACATTGCTTTATTTTGAACAATATGTTTAGGAATGGGGCGATAAGGTAGTGGATCCTAGAGGTGCACACATTTTCTTGTCTACAATATTAAAGAGCCAATGACATTGTGTTCCCATTAGGAATAGTGGAACAATGCACTACTTTGATCTTAGTATCTTACCCAATAGTATTAGAGGGCAGTAAGGTACATTTCGCATTGTATGTAGATGAATTTTATTGGTTGGGAAATCAATTAGAAAATTTTCTCAGAGGTCCTCATATGTCAATTGAATAGGAGAGTACCAACTAGTCCTAGTTGTCATATGATAGGTCCATTTGGAGCCTTTTGTCTAATATTTATGAGCTCGTATGTTTTAAAAACAAAATTTTATATGAACACATAGCATATTTGATGTATCAACACCAAATGTAGGCTAGGTGGCTTGTGCAAAGACAAATAGAGATATGTCACATATCTATAAGAAATATGATTACTAGACCCTATGTGTATATTTAACAAATTTAAATAATTTTTCAAAGAAGCTTGTATTAAGAAGAGTAAGCTATTAAAAAGGAACAAAATTTATAATTGTATGAAACTTCATTTGTTGTATCAAGCCCTTAACAACTGATAATTAGGAATTAATTATTTGGAAGCTAATTTTCCAACATCTTAAAAAGGAAATGGTGTCCATGGGGCCTTTTGTATGAATCTAGATGAGAAAGGATTATATTAGCAATTTTTTTTAGTCACAAGACAATTCAAGTAAGATGACATTTTTTAAATGGTCTTTTTATGTGGTTATTTGTTGTAGGACATGAAATCATACAAGTCAGAGAAAAAATCTAATCTAAGAGGTCACATATTATTAATTAGAGGATGTGATCAATATGTTTAGTGTGGTAAGATAGAACCACTCTGTAGACTAAAATTATGAATAAAATTCAAATTTCTATTATGTAAAACTATTTTGCAAGACCTAATGTAGTACTATAATAAATCAAAATGATATTTTTTAATTGTTATAATATTTTGTATGTATTGATTTGATTTCAGTGAAATTCTAGGTTAAGTGGGACTTAAAGCATGTTCTTGTGTACTTGAAATATATATTTTTCAAAGTTTCCATAGTGTTCAAGATATTACTTTTTGAGCTAGTTAAGTGCACCTTTGGTATTCAAAGAATTCATTGAATTAAATAGGGTAGTTGTTGGTGAATGTAGATTAAGGATGTGAAATTTGATTAATAGAAACATTCTATGAGTACAACTAACATATGTGCATTGGACCTTCAAGTAGTTTTTTTCTTTTCTGTATTTATATCGTATAAATCTCAAGAAGGTTATTGCATGTAGAAATCTCTCAACCTAGGTTTCTTCATAATTTTCTTGAGGTAATAAAGCTATATATATGTTTCTTTAAGGCTATATTTCATATCCTCTTATTACATTTGATTAGTTAACCTCGATATAAAACTATTTCAAGATATTTTTAATAATATATAAAGTATGTCTATTGAATAATGGATTATTAAAATGTACACACTTATGTGATGTGTCATATATCCATAAGTTAGATTAGATGAGAATAGATTTTTACTAGCTAGATCGTAAATTTGTGTCTAGCTCTCTATTTTGCATTGATGCATATCTTACTAACTAGGATTGGTCTTACATATTTGTTGTATCACATATTAGTGTTGGCTTTTAATTAGATTTGAAACTATTAAAGGTCCAAACTTGCCCCTCTAATAAATGTTCAATAACTTATCTATGGATAAATAGTCAAATTTTTTAAATTAATTTAAGACTTCAAGAAATAAAAAAGAGTCTAGCTTTGAACGTCGTTAAAGAATATATTCTAACAAAGGAAATCTCTAAGATTTATCAAGTTATTTATCAATAGCCATTTATGTTTTAATTACTGACGCAAGAAGGGTAGGCAATGGGGCCAAAGTCACTCCCAACTACCCACACTAGCTTGCGTATACACAATATGGAAGAAACAACACAAGGAGAGAAGAAACACCAGATATCTTTTCATTAATTGATCAAACTCAATACATGTCGAGCTGTAAGGCCTTCCCAGTTTTGGCATATACATTCAAATGAATTACAGAATGATCTTCATACGTGCGAGGTCACAGACCTGCTATTGAATATCTTACTCTTCTATTACAATCTGATGCCAATACTTCCTACTTTCCAGGACTGATACCAAAACTAAGAAAAGAGAAACAAATATATACAAGAGTCCACCAAAGAGGTCGGCACTCAAATCCCTAAGAGAGACCCAGATTTAGGTCCACACATAACCCAATGAGAGACTCCATATTAATTACGCCATGAAAATTAAATATTGAAGTCGGCCAGATCAAGATAAATAACTCGGTGAAGATCAACTGAGCGACAACAACCAACTCAGTAAGAACATGACCGAGCATCAAAAACCAACTTGGTAAGAACGTAACTGAGCATCAGAAACCAACTCGATGAAAGAAGCAACCGGGCAGCCAACATACACTGAGACTCATCGGTAAAGTAAGACAGAGCAAGTAATCAACCAACAATTATTACCGAGTACTTCACCGAGCAGCCTCCAAACAAGCTATAGAACAAAAGAAAACATATTTTTGGTTGAGCGGGATTTTCAAGGACCCAAGATGCTCCTGCATCAGACACCTGGGGTTAAAAGAAATGATTCCCCGAATCATGTACCAGGTCCAACCTGAAATGAATCCAACTTAGATTGAGAAATCCAATATGAGTCCTCAATCAGTCTATTCTTCCATTTCATCAGATACTCCATGTATTCCTTTCCTCTTGTGCTTCTGCCAATTCTTTGTTTCAAAATTTGTTCACCTTCCTCTATCTGTTTTATAGGATAATCGCTCGGTACTGTCACTTCTTCATTAGGTTCATGATATTCATACAAGTCTGAGATATTGAATATAGATGATATATCCATGTCATTAGGTAATTCTACTTCATAAGCATATCCACTGTCAAATCTTCTCAGTATTTTACAAGGACCAAATTTCTTCATCTTCAATTTTCCATATGTTCCAACAAGAATTCTTTCTTTCTTCAAATGAACCATAACTACATCACCAACTTCAAAAGTTTTATGTCTTCTTGATCTATCTGCACTATCCTTGTATTTCTGATTACTTTTCTCTAGCTTCTGTTTTACATCTTCATGCAATGCCTTCATGAACTCAGCAAAATTTTTTGCTTCAGCACTCCTTTTCTCTTCTCTAGCAATATCTCTCAAGTCTAATATACCTCTCAGTTGTGTGCCATGAACAATTTCAAAAGGTGTCTTTCCAGTACTTTTGTTTACTGAACTGTTGTATGAAAAATTTGTTTGTGCCAACATCAAATCCCAATTACCCAGTGTGTCTCCAACTAAACATCTCAAAAAATTACCCAAACTTCGGTTTACAACCTATGTTTGTCCATCAATCTATGGATGAAATGTAGAATTTTACTTCAACTCGGTGTCCATCTTTTTCAAAGTATTTTCTAGAAATAGCTCATAAACTTACTGTCTTGGTCAGAGATAATACTCCTGGGTAATCCATGCAATCTGACAATATCCTTAAAGAAAAGATCTGCTATATGTATTGCATCTGATGTTTTTCTACATGGTATGAAATGTGTCATCTTCGAAAATCTATCCACAACAACAAATATGGAATCATTAACTCTTGTTGTCCTTGGTAAGCCAAGAACAAAATCCATGTTGATATCACTCCAAGGCTTCTCAGGAATAGTAATCGGTGTATACAAACCAGTATTTTGACTCACCCCTTTTGTAACTTGACAAAATCAACAAATTTTCACAAATTTCTGAACATCCTTATACAACTGAGGCCAAAAATACCTTTCCTTAACAAAACTTGTTGTCTTATCAATACCAAAATGTCCATCCAAACCACTAATATGTTTCTCCTTTATCAAATTAGTTGTCATTGATCCTTTCGGTATGCACAACTGAATACCTTTGAACAACATATCTTCCTGAATGAAATAATCTTCATACTTACTTGATTGATTTGGAATAGGTGCTCTGCACACTCTCCACTGCTCAGAAAAATCAGGATCATTTTCATAAAAATTCTTCATATCATCAAAGCCAAGAACTTCAATTCTCATTTCAGGGAACAAAGATCTTCTTCTAGCCAATGCATCAACAACTCGGTTAGAAACTCCTCTCTTATGCGTAATCACAAATGTGAAACTCTGCAAATAATCTACCCATTTCATATGTCTCTGATTCAACTTATTCTGACTACCCAAATATTGTAAAGCCTTGTGATCAGTATACAACACAAGTTCACTCGGCATCAAGTAATGTCTCCATTTCTTCATACCTTGAACAATAGCGTAGAATTCTTGATCATAGACATATTATTTCCTCTTAGCATCATTCAAATTTTCACTACATAAATCAATAGGTTTACCTTCTTGAGTCAACACAGCTCCAATTGCACTTCCACTTGCATAACATTCAACTTGAAATACCTTATTGAAATCAGGTAAGGCTAACACAGTTAATTCAGCAACCTTCTGCTTCAAAGTTTCAAAGCTCTTATCAGCTTCATGTGTCCATTTGATTTCTCTTTTATCTCCTCTCATTGTCTCAGTCATAGCATTACAAATAGAACTAAAATTTCTGATAAACTTCCTGTAAAAACTTGTCAATCCATGAAATGATCTTACCTCACTGACATTCTCAGGTGTAGGCCAACTAAGTATAGCTTCAACCTTCTCAAGATCCATCTTCAAACCATTAGCTGAAATCACAAAACCTAAATACATGAGTTCTTCTTTCATGAATGAACACTTTTTCAGATTTATCAGCAACTTTTCCTCCTTCAATCTCTGTAATACTTGTTTTATATGCATCAAATTCTCTTCTCTAGTCTTACTGAATATCATAATATCATCCAAGTATACAATCACACATTTATTCAAGAATTTCTTCAAAACTTCATTCATTAACCTCATAAATGTACTCGGTGCATTAGTTAAACCAAAAGGCATAACCAACCATTCATACAAACCTTCTTTCGTCTTGAAAGCAGTCTTCCATTCATCACCTTCTCTGATTCTAATATGATGATACCCACTCTTCAAATCAATTTTGGTAAAATATTTCGCTCCACTCAAACAATCCATTATATCATCCATCCTCGGTATACGAAACCTATACTTTACTGTGACCTTGTTTATTTCTCTTGAATCAGTACACATTTTCCGTTCTCCATTCTTCTTAGGTGTCAATGCAGCCGGTACTGCACATGGACTCAAACTCTCTCTGATCAAACCCTTGTTCAACAATTCACAAACTTTTCGGTTAAGCTCTTCATTCTCGGTCGATGTTAACCGATGTGGTGCCTTATTCGGTACACTAGCTCCAAGAATCAGATCCATACAATGACTAATATCTCTCACTAGTGGCAAACCATCAGGTACATTATCTTAAATGGTCTCCTTGTACTCAGTAAGAAACTTCTCAACTTCTGCAGGAATTTCCTCTTCCACATTCTTACTCGATTTGTTAGGAATCAAAGCATAACAAATGTCATTTCTTTTTAAATCCTTAACAAAATGTCGACCTTCCATCAAATAAACTTTCACAGATGTACAAATCTCACCAACAGATTCTTCAACCAAAGGTAACAAAATTTGTTTCTTACCATCAACCTAAATAGTATATCTATTCACTCTTCCATCATGTATAGCATGTCTATCATATTGTGAAGGTCTACCCACCAAAATATGACAACAATCCATTGGCATAGTATCACACAACACCTTATCATAATACTTTTCAATTTTCAGATTCACAAAACATTGTTCACTCACCATTAATGTATGCTCATCCTTGATCCATGAGATCTGATAGGGCTTCGGAAGCTTCATCCTTTCTAACTACAAATTTGTGACCATTTCTTCAGATGCCATATTCTCTGAGCTTCCACTATCAACAATCACCTTCCAAACTTTGTCTGCAACTCTACATCTGGATTTGAACAAACTTTTCCTGATAGGATCTTGCTTATCTTTCTCATTCTATAGTATCCTTCTGATCATGAGATTTCCTTCCTTTTCAGGTTCATTCGGGGACTCCTCTTGCACGAAAGCATTTCTGCTGCTACCGACTTTCTTGCTTGCATGTGTACACTCAAAAGATCGATGTCCTTCTTCACCACAATTGTAACAAGTTCCTTGGAACCCTCTTCTACTGTAACCACCTTAGGAGTAATTGCCTCTTCCTTGGTATGAACTTCCACCTTTCCATTCAGTCTTTCCTTTGTCTTGAGATGTGTCTGGAATTCACTTGTCTGGTTCAAATCTATTATTTTCACCATGAGATCTACCCTTCCTCTAGAGAATCTACCACCTCTTCCTCTTTGTCTTTGCTCATATATTTTGTTCAATTTCTCCTCAGCTTTTAGGGAAAAGTGATATGTCTCTTCAATGCTCTCCATCTTTACCAAGCTGATCTCATCTTGTATGGAACTTCTCAATCCATTCAGATATCTTGATACTCTTTCCACTTCATCTTCAACATGTCCAGATCTGATGTCTAATCTGTAAAATTCTTCAGTATAGTCTTTTACCAAGCTATCTTTTTACTTCAAACTTTGCATTCGCCGAATTAGGTTAATCTAGTAATCACAAGGTAGAAACTTGCCTTTCAATTTATTTATCATCTTATCCCATGCCTTGATCTTATCTTTACCTTTCTTCTTCCGATCCAATTGGAGATGCTCCCACCACAAGGACACATGACCTTTCAACTTTGTGCTTGCAATAGTCACCTTCTTCTCCTATGATACATTTTCATACTCAAAGTACTTCTCCATCTCAATTATCCAATCTTCCAATTCATCATAATCCAATTTTTCACTATACTCAGGAGGATTAAACTAAGGTGTGGATTTCAAAATTTTCAATGCTTGCAGGAATCTCTCTTCTTCCTGATCCATCACAGCTGCAGGTGCAGTGTAGCCTTGCACTTCCTCCAATTCATCATCACTAACATCTTCAAGATGTCTTCCTCTACGCTGGGTTGTCTTAACAGCTTCCAATCTTGCAGTCATCTTTCTTACCATATTAGCTAGACCTGGATCTGCATTTCCCCTCCCACGAAACATCTTGAATCCCTCTACAATTGTAGGTCAGGTTGCATTGTGCTACCCCACAACAATATCAACCAACTAGTGTTGGGGCTTACAAGAAGGAACTCAGATCTAACCTTCACTCTGATACCACCTGACGCAAGTAGGCTAGGTAGTGGGGCCAAAGGTACTCCCAACTACCCACACGAGCTTGTGTATACACAATACAGAAGCAACAACACAAGAAGGAGAGAATAAAGAGCATATATCTTTTCATTAATTGATCAAACTCAATACATGTCAGGATGTAAGGCCTTCCCGATTTCAGCTATATACATTCAAATGAATTACAGAATTATCTTCACACATGTGAGGTCACAAACCTGCTATTGAATATCTTATTCTTCTATTATAATCTGATACCAATACTTCCTACTTTCCAGGACTAATACCAAAACTAAGAACAGAGAAACAAATATATACAAGAGTCCACCAAAGAGGTCGGCACTCAAATCCCTAAGAGAGACCCAGATTTAGGTCCACACAGTTCCCAATGAGAGACCCCGCATTAATTACACCACAGAAATTAAATGTAGAAGTCAGCCAGATCAGGATAAATAACTCAGTGAAGATCAATCGAGCGATAGTAACCAACTCGGTAAGAACGTAATCGAGCATCGAAAACCAACTCGGTGAAAGAAGCAACCGAACAGCCAACATACATCGAGATTCATCAGTAAAGTAAGACAGAGCAAGTAACTGAGCAACAACGATTACCGAGTACTTCACCAAGCAGCCTCCAAACAAGCTAAAGAACAAAAGCAAACATATTGTTGGTTAAGCAAGATTGCCCAAGGACCCAAGATGCTCCTGCATCAATTACTCTTGACAATTTGTTAATTTATCTTTAAAATTATTTCATATTTATAATAGGTGGATATTGTCCTAATAACTATATGGGAGGGATCTTTGGAAGAATAGCTTACTTGTTGCTTAATTTTTTATGGATCACTAGTATATGTTTAGTAGTATACACCTTTTTTTTTTGAAAGAAACATGAAGTTATTCATACTTATGTTCATGAAAATCTCTTATGATATATTTTCTAATGATCAGTAGTATATATTCTATATATGAGGAATACTATATGCTCATTAAAATGATAGATGCATATTTTAAAAAAAATTACCAATAATCACCTTTATTTTTATTACAATGTTACTAACTATGTTAGTGATTCTATTTATAGGAAATCTACCTTAGACTCTATCATCAAAGTAAATGGTGTATGTGTTATTTCATGAATGGAGTGATAATTTAAAAATCTCTTCTGTGATTTTTTAATTAAAAATCTAAAATACAATTGTAGCTTCTAAAGAATCAATGAGAATTTGAAGACTTGTCAAATATACTTGTAAAAGTACCACCTTACTATTTGATAACTGAAGTTATTTTACTCTTAACAAATAATCTCATTTTCAAAGAGAGAAAAACACATTGAACATCATAAACACCTCACTCAAGCAAAGTATTTCATCATAAAAGTTCTATTTAATTCTATCCATCTAGATATTTAGTGTTATATTATGATCAAGAAGAACTAGATTGGAATCTTACCCATCACATATCAAACCTCTATACAGTGATTGACCTAAGGTGATACTATTGAAGGGGAGAGTGCATGATACTATCTCATGGATAAATCTTAAATGTGAGACCTAACAAGCATAATAAAAGACCTCTAGAATTATATGCTCAAAATTCAAATCAATACTTGGCCTTATGTGATTCCATTAAGGGGAGTGTGCACATCAATTACACCACCTAGAGGCTAAATCCTAGATGTAAGACTTAACAGGCATAATACCTCTAAGTATTATTTGTGTAAGTCTTATTAGCACTATGAAATGAACCTAGGGTGAGGTTAATTTGAGGAGAATTAGCTCCAATAATTCTTTAATAAACCCTCAATATGTAGCATCTTTTATAAAACAATAGGATTATAAATTATGACGACTTTCATGTAGTCTAAGTTACATAGCTTTCATCTTGGAAAATATGTGTGTCCCTATTTATTACTATCAAAGAAGACCTATGTTACTAGGGCACTTCATTTTTCTTTTATAGAAATTGATATGTGATGCCCCTCATTAACATTAAGGGGGAGTATAAGAACATAAAATTATTAGGGATCAATGCTCTTAAAATATTTATATAATGTTCTAGTATAAGGTTATAAAACCTTATGTTATAAACCATATTAAATTTAATAGCAAATAATCTAATAAATTAGATTATTTATTATTCATGAGTGGTTACTTTGAATTTGTGTGACTAGAATCCCTTTAAGGTATTTGGTCACCCTCTCCTACATTTAAGGAAGTTCTCTCACTTGAAAATGTAACAATTTGAAGATTTATAGTAAAATATAACACTATGCACAAGAGGTA
>MU223908.1:3476701-3500514 GCA_018584345.1 Thuja plicata | reverse complement strand
TGTATGTGTAGGTTACTATGTCAAGGTGACGATCTTGACAATAGTAACCAGGCTTCAAGATCGACTCCCGTAAGGGTTTGTCCCAGATAGGACCGGACATCTTGTTGCTTATGTTATTACTTGTTGGGTGATAATTTGTTAGGATCGACTCCTGTAAGGGTTTGTCCCGGATAGGACCGGACATCTTAACGCTTAAATTATCACTGTGCAATAACTCATCATGATTGACACCTTCAAGTGTCCTGGATTGGGCCAGATATCATGATATGAAAAATTCTACAAAATCTATTAAACTCTCTCAAGAGGGAGTGTTAAAGTATTGTTCGTTCGTGTTTAATAAACGACGAGACAATCATAAAATATATATATATAATATAATAATTGAATATATATTAAATTAAAGATATAATATATATTAATATGGTCATGAGTGAAACCATATATATATATATATAATTAATAAACGACGAGACAATCATAAAATATATATTAATATGGTCATGAGTGAAACCATATATATATATATATATATATATATATATATATATATAATACATAAAGTAATGATATATTATTGAATCGAATTAATCAACTTAATAGTCGAATACGATTATCGGCATGCATAAGTATTGTGACTATTATATATTAACAGTCACGATACTATCGTGACTTAGTATATAACAGTCACGATAATATCGTGACTGCCCGATATTATTAAAACGGCCTTTCATTATATGCGTTGACTATGCAGTTATAATATGCGGATTAATACATGCATAGTAACGATAATCACATACTATACAATATGTTAGTATGAACAGTCATGACTCATCAATATGATGAGTCATGTCTTTTCATACTTACATCTTTTGGATTCAATATGTATAGTCATTGTTTTTGTAGAATCAATCAATCAACAAGGCAATTGTATTCTACTACAGCAATTCAGTTTTATCTTCAGATCATAATTCCTTAACAGTATGCTCCTCGCCTCCTCTAAAGATCACTGAATCTAAGAAAGGTGTGAACTCTGTGAACCAATCCTAACGGTGTGTGAAATGTCGAGAGGCACCAAAGTCAATGTACCAGGTAGATGATGTCTCATGATTTGATAGGCATGTGGCCATGAAGGCATAGGAGGCAAACTCCTTTTGATCAGAATGTGTAGCAGCTTGGGCCTTTTGCTGAAACCCTCGTTGTGAAGATTGCGTGGTTGCCAACCGTTTCTTGCAATCTACGTGTGACCAAACTTGTGACAATAATTGCACTGAGCACTATTCTTCTTTGAAGATGCCTGAGGTTTACCAGTTGTTTTATGCTGGGAAGACTGAGGTTTATCTTTGTTCTTGTCTGAGGCTATGGCCATGAAGGCCAAGTAATTAGTAGAGGACAAACTAGCATTGCTTCCAAATTGTTGCTTCCATCTATTATGTTGCAAAAGCTTGTTGCAGAAATCAGGAAACTTCATATCAACACTAGTAGAAGTGATATAGAGCATCTCAATGAACTGCTTGTAGGATCAGGGAAGGCTTGAGCTGCCAGCATGATCACTACCATATCTTCTTCCTCCATCTTGTAGCCAATAGCCTTGAGCTGGTCACGGATGTCCTTGATCTTCATAAGATGTGCCTAGAGAGACATCTTCTCATCCATCATGATAGAAAACCACATATTTTTTAGAAAGAAAACGCGGCTCTTATCGGACGTCTCATGAAGATCCTTCAAGAGTTCCCAGATCTCTTTAGTTGTTTTGCCGGAACGCACCTGAGGGAGTTGATCATCTGAAACTGAAAATTTTATGACCATGACGGCTTCCTGGTTACACTCATTATAATGTCCCCTTTTTGGACTATATGAGACACTACGTGAATTATCCATTTCCTTCTTGAAATGTTTATCCAATTGATCAAAAAAGCAATTAAAGAATGTAATGTGAACACAAATACAATAATGATCGCAAAGATATATGTATTACTAGTAACTCCAAATGCATACACTGAACATCAATATGCTTCAAGAATGTAGTTACAATACGAGGTTGTTTCTGATATAACAATGTAATATATGCACAATGACCTGTATGGCTGTTTCTGATCTTCAGTATGTGATATATGTTGCAACTACAAGATGATACAATGGTCTCACGCAGAGATATACACTGCAACTACAGGATGATACAATGGTCTCAGGCAGAGATATATGTTGCCTCTAATATTTTGGAATTGTCTATGGAATAAATCTCTGATATATGAGTTGTAACTGTTATATCGATAAGGATTTATGCTCCTTGATTAGATGACATCTCTGATATGAAGATGAAATGCCTTCGTGAGAGCCAAGCTCCATCAGTCATTGGATCCACTCTAACTACTATGCAAAAATGCAAGAAATGCAAATATATATACAAGACAAGGTATGCTTCTTTCCTTGCCACTATTTTCATTGTTTTCAAAATAATGGAATATCACAGTCTCCCCTCCTTCAAAAATGCTTGCCCACAAGCATTTGATTTTTCAGATCTTATGGGTTTCTTTTTGTAGTTGATGCAAACCCTGAATGTTCCATCATTCCTTTTGATTATCTCTATTCTTGAGTGTGATTTGTTCCTTGAACCTTGAAGGGAGAGAAACTCTTTGAGGCCGCAAGGTGGTGCCTTGTTGATCAAATTTATTGTAGAGTGTGGAGGTGGTGTATCTTGGGTATATGAAATCTACCTGGTTCGAAGTCCATGAAGGGTGAATTTATTATTTCCATCCTTGAAGGTAAATGTTTGTTTGTTAACATCTTGCTTAAATAGCCCTATGCTCTTCATCCATGGAAGTCCTAATATGAATTCAATATTTCCCAACTCGAGGATGTGGAATTGAGTAGAATAATTGTAAACTCCTAGTTGTAAGGTGAGAGGAGTTATGGTGTTATTGTAAATGGCTGCTCCATTGGCTATCTTGATTTTAAAACCTGTGCTTGAGTTTTGGTATGTTGTATTCTTGAATCCAATTTTGACTGATGATTTGTGAGCATAACCACTATCTAAAATCACCTTTATGATTCCCTCACCAATCTGCACTTGTATTTGGAATGTTCAATGAGTAGGTCCTTCTAGGCTGGCTAATGTTCCTTCTTCTCTTGATTCTATCAGAGGTTTCCCTTCCGAATCTATATCACTATTCAAATTTTCCTCGTTTTTGCTAGGTCTTACCCCAATGTAGTGAATTTGTCCCTTCCCTTTACATCGGTGTCCAGAAACCCAAGGTTCCTTATAGGTGAAGCATAATTTCTATCTTCTAAGTTCTTGACGAGTTTCAAAATCTAATCTGGGTCTTGTGGGTGGTTCCTTGTTAAAAGATGTAGGATTTTCCTTGGGAACCAATTGTTCTTTATTGGGCGGTTTACTCTTAGCTAATCCAAAATCAGCATCCCTTGCTTTCTCAATGGCCTCTTGTAAGGACAGGGGATTTAGTGCTTTAACCCACCCTCTTAAAGGATCTTGTAATCCGTCCATAAAGAGCACAATTAATCTCCTCTCGGAAATGTATGTCACTAAGACTGATATCCTTTGGAATTCTGTTATATAGTCTTCTATATTTCCTTGGCACTTAACTTGAGTCAACTCATTGAAGTGTAACTCATGGTCTTTATTGTCAAATCTTTCTATTAGTCTTTCGGTAAATTCAAGATAGGAAGTAATCTTGGAATGTCCCATTGTTATCATCCCATGATGCCATCATTTATGTGCTATGCCGTCAAGATGGAGGGCTGCGTATTTTAGGGCTTCTTCCTCTGCCATAGGGTTTAGTTGGAAGTAAGTGTCAAGTTTTTGTACCCATGCTCTTGCAATCATTTTCGTTGTACCCTCAAAATATGGAATGCTTAGCTTCCCAACCTACTTCTTTAGTTCCAAGAATCCTTCTTTGTTTCCTCTTCGAGACATATACTTCATTCTCAATTCAAGATACTCCTTAAAGGACATTTCGTCTTGTAGATCGCCTACTTCCCAATCTTGTTTAATTTGGTCTTGTATTTGAGCAAAGGATGGTTCTCCTCCCATTTGGTCCTCCACTGGTGCGAAGTTAGGTAATCCTGGCCTTGAACTCTATCTCTTGGGACTTCCATTCTGCGATTGTTCCTCTTGCCTATTATAGTTTTTATGATTCTCAGGTGTGTGAATGAGTGTGGACCGATTTAGGACGCCGATTAACTGAGTTAGTTTGTTTTGTAATTCCCTTTGTTCACATGGTACTTGATCTACCTTGTTTACCATGTTTCCCTCTTCTCCCATGGGTGTCTCCTTTTGCCCTTTCTTCCTCCTAGTATATGTTATTAATGGTTTTCTCATTCACCTTAGGTCAGGACACTAGGCTCTGATACCAATTGTAATGCCCCCTTTTTGGATTATATGAGACACTACATGAATTATGCAATTCCTTCTTGAAATGTTTATTTAATTGATCAAACAAGCAATTAAATAATGTAATGTGAACACGTGTAATAATGATCACAAAGATATATGTATTACTAGTAATTCCAAATGCATACAACGAACATCAATATGCTTCAAGAATGTAGTTACAATACGAGGCTATTTCTGATATAACAATGTAATATATGCACAATGACTTGTATGGTTGTTTCTAATCTTTAGTATGTGATATATGCTGCAACTACAAGATGATACAATGGTCTCAAGCAGAGATATATATGCAGCCTTTGATATTCTGGAATTGTCTATGCAAAATAACCCTCTGATATATGAGTTGCATCTGATATATCGATAATGATTTATGCTCCTTGATTACTCTGATATGAAGATGAAATGCCTGCACCAGCGGTTGCTATCGCAACCTTTCTATGCTTTGGAATCGAGTGTTTCCGTAAGGGAAAATATAAGTTTATAAAATTTAAAAATATCAATTCTTCACTGCTTCTTGGTGAACCGATTGGCTTGCATAAATGTGTGGATCATGAAAGGGTGCAAGTGGAAAGACTTCACCCATCATAACAAGTACAATTTATTATTCACAATAATCATTCATGATTATTGTGAATTAATCATGGGTGATTATCGATAACAATATAATTATCATGCATCATTAAGTGCAATTGATTACATGACTAAATCATGGATTATTGATTTGCTCGCACAGTAATGTCGTCGGCTTATACGATAGCACTATAATAAGTGTGCCCAATCATATACTGGTGATGCATGGAAATGTCAATCCCAATGATATACACATTCATCGGCCCTATTATCTAATAGAGGTGTATGTGAATATGATGCTCAATGCAAGATGTCGTGGGTGCATACTTAGTAATGTGATAATGATGGTATAATGATGTAATTACATCTACATGGATGCATCTATGTATGATGTGGATGTCGCATGTGTATGGGAGTATGCATGGGATGTTATATCATGGATGGATGCACTCATGTGGGTGGCCATGTATGTAAGATGTGATGCATATCATGATGGTGATCACATGATGATGGCTGCAAACCGATCATCAAGCCATCGGTCCATCATGTAGCTCACATAACATACGAGTGAGTATCTGGAACTCACTAGTACATATCACCAAGGTATGTGTCTCCATGGTGGATGGATGCCTTGGTGAGAGCCAAGCTCTATCAGTCATCGGATCCACTCTAACTACTATGCAAAAATGCAAGAAATGCAGATATATATACAAGACAAGGTATGCTTCTTTCCTTGCCACTATTTTCATTGCTTTCAGAAATAATGGGATATCACACTCATCATATTTGTCTTGATCTAACCCAGTTTGACTAGGACATGTTTCTTTTCCCAAGACAATTTTGTCAAGACATCGATATTCGACTATTGTCATAATGCATTGCTTCCAAGTGTTGTAATTGTGGCCATTAATCATTGATTTTCCTCCAACATAATGTTTTACAGATGTCATTACGAAATCTAAGGTTGTTGATCAACCCAGTAAAGGCACGAAAATTGAGGCAAACGCTGACAATGAACTAGCACAATTTTCAAGGCAGAACACAGTGAAATACTAAAGCAAAAAATCAAACAATGACGAACCTGAAAACATAAAAATTGTCAAAAAAAACTTTGTATTTTGTAAAAATACCAGAAAACCCTAAACGGGTTCTAAGGGTTAAAAATTGATTTAGGAAACCCATAGACAAAAATCTGAATTACGGATTTAGGGTTTCGTTGCAAAAAATATTGAGGCAAAAATCTATGGTTGCAATTTTGCAAAAATTCGTGGTCACGGCTGTCAGAAAAATCACGAATAGTAAATGCAAATAAAATTGTGGGCTTCTTCAATAACCAAAAAACGCAGAAATTTGCAAAGATAAAACCAAACAGAAATTGCGACAAAAAAAAGATGGAAATCATAAAAAATGTAGATGAAAAATTGCCAAAAAAATGCAGGTCCAAATCGTGCACCAAAAATTGGGGGGTTTTTCAGATGTCATGGGATAATTAGAAAAACGTACCAACTATAGACTCTTCGCGCAAACAGACGCAAAAAAAACCGTGTAGAAATCCGAATCGAAAAAAACTTCACCCCCTAGGATTCACAGAGATAAAAACACGAAAAATTTGTGTTTTCTGAGAAAAACGCAATCGTCAAAGAAAAAAATGCGCAACCAATTCGCGTTGAAAAGGAAGACCTACAATTTTCAAAACCCTTGATTTTTAGACCATAAAAAAATTTCGCCCAGAACCTCTCTGCTCTGATACCATGAAACTCTAAAAAAGTGATTTTATTTTATTAACTATTCAACCGAATATATAGAGTTTACAAAAGCTTTTAACAAAAAAACAAAGTCGTCTAAATATAGACGACTAAAAATAAACTAATTAAGACAGCTCAAAAAAAGAGCTTGAATGACCATTAATAAAAAGAATCTAAGATCTAGCTAAAAATAGCAAAGAGTTAAGGTACTAAAAATATTCTAATAGAAGAAGACATGTGACACATGACTACGGAGGTTACACACAAACGAAATCTCTCCTTTGGCATGGGATTTGGCAAAGAGCATCTTTGACTTGTCAAAGGTCGTTGGTAGTAGAAGTTAAAGTTGGACAGTGACAGTTTGAGAAAAGAATTTTAGAAGGTGATGGACAAATGGCAAAAGAAGTTACAAACTTCGCAAGCAAGGATTTTCTACTCTTGAGCATGGGATTTGGGCACCCAAATCGGTGTTTGAATATGTTGTTATATATTTGGATTAAGCTTGCATTGGATATTCATTCTATTTTTGTCATTTGAACAAGCTAATGCTATTTCCTTCAGAGGCTAGTAAACCAATGAAGGTGAATCTTCAAGGCTGGTAACCACGGGAGATTTGGGGCTCTAAGGCAGTGGTCCAGAGGATCTCCAAAAGCAATCGCATCCAGAGATTGTATCTGTGATAAAAGGCTTTCCGGTAGTTCTATTTCTTTAAGTTTTTTCACGCGTTTAGGATTTCTGTAGTAAACCAATTAGTTGACATACCCACGAGCCATTTTATTTTTACATAATGACATCGAGCTACTAGATTTAACTAATTTAGCTGCATCAGTTGTTTGATGTTTTGTATCAACTATCATAAATTGTTTTCCTCTTTTTGCTCCATCAAACACAAAATCACAGGCATTGAATAAAAAACAAGTAGTATAAGTCAAATTTATAACATGACTATCTTTACATTCTTTACAAATGTAAGTTGCCATTTTAGGATTCCATTTTTTGGTGTTTGGAGTGCATAGTTTAGGATTGTAAGTTTCAGTTTGTATTTCTGTTTATGACAGCATATATTACTATTGTTGGAGTGGTATTTCATGCATTTTTCTTATAAAAGTAAATGTGAAGAGTTTGGAGAGTTTATTTGAAGTTTGCAGTTGATTTCCCTACTGTTTGAGCTCCATATTTGAGAATTCGTTTGATGTAGTTTGCAGCAGACATTAGTGGTTGTTATCTGATATATTTAGCAGCAAACTACATGTTTTCTAAGTTGTTATGTTAATGGGAGTGATGGCATTAACCCCACCTTCATTCTACCATGTTTTTAATTATTCAGTGAACTATTCAGTATACCCGATTTCCCTGTTTTGCAAATTTAAAGTTCAAACTAGAAATAGTGTTCAAATCTGATTTTAACTTGCAGCAAGGGTTATTACAGTGGTATCAAAGGTAAGATCTTGCCAGTCTGTAGGGTTTGATTGCTTGATGTTTCCAAATGACTGAAAAATCGGAAGAAGAATCCATGGCTAAAGAATAAAGAAGGAAGCATAAAGAAGATCCAAGAGAAAATTTTATTGGAACTATTGATAAATTGGTTCTCATCGTGAAAAAAGTATGGCAAGAGAAAAATAAGAAGGGTAAAGAAAAAATTTAAAAACATTGTTCCTGCTGCTTCATCTCTCGTTGCAAAATAGTATGAAGAATACAATAAGAACTCATGAAATCTTCAAACCAGCTATTCCATTTGTGAAATTTCAAGAAGCAAATCAAAATTATCAAAAGAGAAGAGAACAATTGCAGAAGGATAAAGAAATCAAGTATCAAGAAGATCAGTTGAAGGTGGAGTCTCAAGGCATCATCAAAAAAGAGGAGATTGAAGAGAAAGAGCCAACACAAAAGAGCATAGAATCAAAGAATAAAGACATTTCAATTAATTCCTGCTGCTTCATCTCTCATTGCAAAATGGCATGAAGAATACAATAAGAACTCATGAAATCTTCAAATCAGCTATTCCATTTGTGAAATTTCTAGAAGCAAATCAAAATGATCAAAAGAGAAGAGAACAATTGCAGAAGGATAGAGAAATCAAGAATCAAGAAGATCAGTTGAAAGTGGGGTCTCAAGGCATCATCAAGAAAGAGGAGATTGAAGAGAAAGAGCCAACACAAAGAGCATAGAACCAGAGAATAAAGACATTTCAATTTACAAGATTTCACAGAAAGGATGTGATTATTTGGATGAAGTTAATACAAAATCAGCATTGCATGTTGATTATGAAGAAAATTCATACGATTTTGATATTGTCAAAGAGATGCCCTTTGAAAGTAGTGAAGAGGAAACTCTTTTTGTGCAAGAAGAGAATGTGTCTAACATGCAGGATGATGGAAGAGGGTCACTTATTCAAAATGAAAAGTTTGGTAAAAGACATGGTTTTGGCACATAGTAATCCATTGATGGAGTAACATTATGGATGGATTTTCTTTTACGAGCAACATTTTGGTTGACCCTAACTCATGGGTTTTAGATCACAAAAATGGAATTGTTGAGAAATCTCTTTTGGCAAATCAAGGGTATAATAATATTTCAGATTTGTCACTTTTCTTTTGGCATTTTGCAGAACATGTAAAAGGGGCAGATTATTCTTCAAAGTGTTCTTGTATATGGGATCTAGATGACAATCTATCCAAAGGTGATACAAATAATTTTACTATGTTTTTTACTTATTCATGCATGATGGTATGGGACCTAGTTCCTTTTCAAGCAATCACAGAGAAGAAACATTAAAATCAATCACAAAGAAGAAACATTCAAATCCATTTGAAGGCTGAAATACTTGATGGGCTTGGTACCATAGTCACAAGAAGATTTTCCATTCCATGCACCTGAATAAGTAAAAAGTTGGTTATAACCTTGAGAAAAAGTAAGTTAAAGTTGGTTATAACCTTGAGAAAAAGTAAGTTATGTTTTGAGTTCTATGCTATGAAGATTGCAATGTCCCCTTTTTGGCTAACTCAGAGAGCCGGGACAATTACTTAACTTACCCTTCTTAATTTGTCAAATAATTGTGACTTTTAAAAAACCAAGTAAAGATATCAATATATCAATTCTTATTTCTGCTATGTGTGTGTGTGTGTGCGTGCGTGTGTGTGCGCGCAAAATTGATCTTGAATGGATAAAAATGTCTGATATACAATTATTATGTATGCTATGAATGTTATTGCTTTATCACTTGTAGTGATAAAGGAATGATGCCATGTTTGATATACTATATGCTTATGCAATCAATATGTATTGCTTTTAGCAATTGGATTTCTGTCTTATATGTTGATCTGGTTATGCAATGTATAGATATCGCTTAACAGCGATATGTTGCTGTTTCTGATTTATATTTGTAAGGTTGCAACTTCAATGATGGATGCTATTTCTAATTTACACCTTATAAGTATGCAATGTCTCCAATTATCATTTATTGCGATGATATTGCTGTGTCTGATCTAAACTTATAAATATGTAGTGTTCAGGTTGTGTCTGATTGCAATCTTTGGATTATATGCCACCGATTATGCCAAGAGGCAATTTGCTCAAATAGTGCAAATCCAAACTGGATTAAATAAAAGAGGTCATGTTCGATGATATCTGAATGCAATGATTGAAACAATGAAATGCCTTCTTATATCTTAAGTGAGGAATGAGGGGTCACTTGGTAAAGGAACGTCCCATATCTCTTCATACTTGACCAACATTAATTGCACCATTTCAATATTAATATTATCTACTGCATCATTATCCATATGTAATCAGTGGGCTATCACTATCATGTTTTCTCTTAATTGTTGATCCATAACATTGCTTAATGTATCCTTCCCCTTATCAATTAACCTGATTAACTTTCTTATATTCACACTTAATCAGTCATTATCGATAACTGATCGGTAAGCTGTCTTTACGGTAGTTTGGGTTTAATCGATTTGGTATTTATCGATGTCAAGCTTGATTAGTCGATACTTGTGTGAAACTCTGCCTCCTATTCTTAACATCAATGTTTATTCTTACTCCAAGTTCGTCTAATATTTTCCGTCAATCTCAATGCATTACTATCACCAACCATCGTGAATATTAAGTTGCTATAATTGCTGTCTCTGTGCTAATTGGAAGGATTTGTCGTATTATCTTTTGTTCAGAAATGTTTGTCTTATCAATGTATAGTGGGTTCCTCGACCTTATTACTGTGGTAGCATTTATCTTGTTTAATTTTTTAATCACCGTCTTTTCCTTTCTAACTTCGAGAATAGTACTCACAGCACTTTCATTCTTCTATAACCAGTATTTCTCTTCACTGTGAACATCAGATGATTGCTTGATGATTAATGTTCAACACTTCTTTTGATCAGGATATTCATCATTACTTGGATGGATTTGATTGTATATAAATGGATGGTTATCGACTACATGTTATTATGAACTATCTGCTGATATAAGAGTGTTATGTTCTTCACAACTCTAATGATGTTGATGTGTATTCGTTTTAGCAATGTTGACCAATTGCCAATTCTGGCTTATAACAACTTTCTGTTTGTCATTAATTATAATCACCTCATACTCAACGTGGCTCTTAATCCTAATCGAATTATCACCGCAGCCTGCTCGTGATATCTCATTTGTCGATACTTGTTATCATTGTTGACTAAATCTGGTCTTCTCTCTATTCATTGATACAAAACACTGCCCTCTATACTTGATATCGATAACAATTCCCTTCATACTGTATTGCTGAGCATATGATTGTCCTATATGTTGCCTTGGTCCTTTCATCATCGTAATGATAATATTCATATGAATTGCCTTCATATAATACATAAGAGTATCAATAATAAGTTTAAATCTTTAATTAAAACTTATTTATTCATTTATCAATTCTAGTCATCTTCAGGTCCAGAATGGGGACATTGCAAAGACTAACAAGGTTGTTGAAGTCTAGTATTCGCAGTTTTTGGAGAAAAATCTCATTACTGAGGATAAAGAAATGATGAAAGGAAATAAAATTATAGGATTCCCTCAAGGGCATGTAGCTTGGATAGTAAGAGATTTGGAAATGGTTAATGTTAATGCTTTAACCTTTATACATCCCATGGTTTCAAGTTGGTTTTATCTTATTGATGAGCTTGCATTTGAAAAAGTGAAAGTGTTAGAGGGAGAATGAAAAGTTTTAAAAGTAGAAGATAGGACCATCTGAATGACTTCAAGGTGAATACTATTCAATACTCAAAACATGCCATCAGCGCTCTTGACATACAAGAGAATGCAACACTGGAGATTTTTGAAAGGCCCATGGAGGTAATCAATTCCTATTTTGCATTTCACATTCTGATTTTCCACTACGATTTAAAGAAAGATTATGGTGTTGCAGGAGAAGCAAAGTGGGTAGGAAAATGTTTGGAGATGAATAATATGCAATTTGTGATATTCAGCATCGTAGATTTTTTTCTATCAATGCATTGCTTCCAAATCGGTAAAGGAGAGCTTTTAGATATATGCCTCTAGGACCATCTTTGGTGAGGATAACTCAGCATGCCATGGATTCTGCACACATTAATCTTGCCTCAATTTTTTGCTTCGAGTCATGTTACTCTCTGAACCACATGAAGTACAAGTTCTTTCCTTACCGGTTGATTTTCCAAATCATGGTGAATCAGGTAAGAGATTTTGATTTCATTTATGTTGGTAGTATTTTGATCTTTAACAAGTTTTGGCAAGATGCTTGGGAGTACTGGGATACAGCTATAGATGTATTTCAGCAAGAAGAGCTCTTTTCTAAGGCATCTTCATGGGACATTGATATCACACACATGGATTAGGACATTGGCACTCAAAAATGTGATGCTGCAAGATGGAGAGAAGATGGGAGGGAATGCTTTTCTTTGTGAGAAAGTAATTTCTACCATAAGGAAACTTCAAGGAGATGTTCCTTCTGACATAATAACATTACATAGTCCTTGTGTAATTATTTCCAAAGGGTGGCTGATTTTGATTGGTCTTAGTAGTGTGCAAATGTTCTTGGAGGTATGTGAAATTGTTTTATGGTTAATCCAAGCTTCCCTATGGCCTATATTTCTGCTGCATTATAGTTATATTCCATTAATGTTGTTGATCACAATGTTTTTCAACCTAGTACGGCCAGTTGCAATCTTGCACACCTGTATATGAGCTGACATGAACACTTTCATGAGTGTTCCAGCTTATGTTCTAATGGAAATTTCAGGCTTGGGAATGAACCATTTTCAGATTACGGTTACTCGTGGATGTTTTGCAGCCCTTACATGATTTCTCATCCTGATGCAGGAGAATCTTGGGTCCTTGGCAATCCTGCTCAACCAAAAATATGTTTGCTTTTGTTCTTTAGTTTGTTTGGAGGCTGCTCGGTGAAGTACTTTGTTGCTCGGGCTCTGTCGCTCGGTTATGCTTGTTCCGAGTTGGTCTCAATTGCTCGGGTTTCTGTCGCTCGGGTATGCTTGTTCCAAGTTTATTTTTTTGTCGCTCGGGTTTGTCTTTTGTTGCTCAGGTATGCTTGGCCCGAGTCGTGTTCTGTTGCTCGGGGTGTTCTTTGCCCGAGTCACTCTGTTGCCCGGTCATGCTTTGCCCAGTCATCCTTTGCCCGAGTTGTTTATTTTGGAGTTGGATCTGGTGGCCGACTTCTGCATTTATTTTCCGTGGCTTAATTAATGTGGGGTCTCTCTTTGGGATGTGTGGACCTAAATCTAGGTCTCACTTATGGATTTGAGCGCCGACCTCTTTGGTGGACTCTTGTATATATTTGTTTCTATGTTCTTAGTTTAGTAGGCAATTTTTGGAAAGATAGGAGATTAAGTATTGAAATATCTGGAAGGCAGGTCTATGACCTCGCATGTATGAAGATCAATCTGTAATTCATTGAATGTATATGGCCCAAACCGGGAAGGACTTACAGCCCGGCATGTAATGAGTTTGATCAATTAATAAAAAAGGATCCCTGTTGTTTCTTCTCTCACTGTGTTGTTGTTGCTTCCGCATTGTGTTGCAAGCTGGTTTTGGTAGTTGGGAGAGCCTTTGGCCCCATTTGCCATCCATCCTTGCGTCAGGTGGTATCAGAGCATTGGTGAGATCTAAGTTCCTTCTTGTAAACCCTAACCCTAGTTGGTGATATTGTTGTGGGGTAGCAGATTGCGATCTGACCTACAATTGCAGAGGGATTCAAGATGGTTCGTGGGAGAGGAAATGCAGATCTAGGTCTAGCTGATATGCTTAGACAGATGGCTGCTAGATTGGAAGCTGTTGAGATAGCCCAGCGCAAAGGAAGACATCTTGAGGATGTTAGTGATGATGAATTGGAAGAGGTTCAAGGTGAAGTTGCACCTGCGCCTGTGATGGATCAGGAAGAGGAGAGATTCCTAAGAGCATTGACAAGTTTGAAGTCCCCACCTCAGTTTAATCCTCCTGAGTATAGTCGAAAATTGGATTCTGATGAATTGATTGACTGGATAACTGAGATCGAGAAGTATTTTGAATATGAGAATGTATCAAAGGACAAGAAAGTGAAGATTGCAAGCACAAAGTTGAAAGGCATGCATCCTTATGGTGGGAACATCTGCAATTGGATCGAAAGAAGAAAGGCAAAGACAAAATCAAGGTATGGGATAAAATGGTAAACAAATTGAAACTACCTTGTGATTATTAGATTAACCTAATCAGGTGAATGCAAAGTTTGAAGCAGAAAGACTGATCTGTAAAAGACTATACTGAAGAATTCTACAGATTGGACATCAGATCTGGACATGTTAAAGATGAAGTGGAAAGAGTGACAAGATACCTGAATGGATTGAGAAGTTCCATACAAGATGAGATCAGCTTGGTCAAGATGAGATCAGCTTGGTCAAGATGAGATCAACTTGGTGAAGCATATCAATTTGTCCTAAAAGCTGAGGAGAAGTTGAACAAAAGATATGAACAAAGACAAAGAGGCAGAGGTGGTAGATTCCCTAGAGGAAGAGGTAGATCTCAAGGTGAAAACAATAGATCTGAACCAGACAAGTTGAACTCAGACACATCTCAAGACAAGGGAAAGACTAAATGGAAAGGTGGAAGTTCATGTCGAGGAAGAGGCAATTACTCCCGAGGTGGTTATAACAGAAGAGGATTCCAAGTAACTTGTTACAATTGTGGAGAGGAAGGACATAAATCCTTTGAATGTACATATGCAAGCAAGAATATTGGTAGTAGCAGAAATGCTTTGGTGCAAGAAGAGTCACCAAATGAAGCTGAGAAGGAAGGAAATCTCATGATCCGAAGGATACTATGGAGTGAGAATGATAAGCAAGATCCTGTCACGAAAAGTTTGTTCAATACCAGATGTAGAGTTGCAGACAAAGTTTGGAAAGTAATTGTTGATAGTAGAAGCTCGGAGAATCTGGCATCTGAGGAAATGGTCACAATGTTGCAGTTGGAAAGGATGACGCATCCGAAGCCCTCTCAGATCTCATGGATCAAGGATGAGCATACATTAATGGTGAGTGAACAATGTTTTGTGAATCTGAAAATTGGAAAATATTATGATAAGGTGTTGTGTGATATTATGCCAATGGATTGTTGTCGCATCTTGTTGGGTAGACCTTGGCAATATGATAGACATGCTATACATGATAGAAGATTGAATAGATATTCTATTTCAGTTGATGGTAAGAAACAAGTTTTGTTACCTTTGGTTGAAGAATCTGTTGGTGAGATATGTATATCTGTAAAAGTTTGTTTGATGGAAGGTAGACAGTTTGTTAAGGATTTGAAAAGAAATGATATTTGTTATGCTTTGATTCCTAACAAACCAAGTAAGCATATAGAAGATGGCATTCCTGCCGAAGTTGAGAAGTTACTCACTGAGTACAAGGAGATCATTTTAGATAATGTACCTGATGGTTTGCCACCAATAAGAGACATCAGTCACTGTATGGATCTGATTCCTGGAGCTAGTTTACCGAACAAAGCACTACATAGGTTAACACCGACCGAGAATGAAGAGCTTAACCGACAAGTTCATGAATTGTTGAACAAAGGCTTGATCCGAGAAAGTTTGAGTCCATGTGCAGTACCTGTTGTGTTGGCACCTAAGAAGAATGGAGACTGGCGAATGTGTACTGATTCAAGAGCAATCAACAAGATCACAATAAAATATAGGTTTCCTATACCGAGAATGGATGACATAATGGATTGTTTGAGTGGAGCAAGATATTTTACCAAAATTGATTTGAAGAGTGGGTATCATCATATCAGAATCAGAGAAGGTGATGAGTGGAAGACTGCTTTCAAGACAAAGGAAGGTTTGTATGAGTGGTTGGTTATGCCTTTTGGTTTAACTAATGCACCGAGTACTTTTATGAGGTTAATGAATGAAGTTTTGAAGAAATTATTGAATAAATGTGTGATTGTATATTTAGATGATATTCTGATATTCAGTTAGACTAGAGAAGAGCATTTGATGCATATAAGACAAGTGTTGCAGAGATTGAAAGAGGAAAAGTTGTTGATAGATCTGAAAAAGTGTTCCTTCATGAAAGAAGAACTTGTGCATTTGGGTTTTGTAATTTCATCTGATGGTTTGAAGATGGATCCTGAGAAGGTTGAAGCTATACTTAGTTGGCCTACACTTGAGAATGTCACTGAGGTAAGATCATTTCATGGATTGGCAAGTTTTTACAGGAAGTTTATAAGAGATTTCAGTTCTATTTGTAATGCTATGACTGCGAAAATGAGAGGAGACAAAAGAGAATTCAAATGGACACATGGAACTGATAAGAGTTTTTAGGCTTTGAAGTTGAAGGTTGCTGAATTACCTGTGTTAGCATTACCTGATTTCAATAAGGTATTTCAAGTTGAGTGTGATGCAAGTGGAAGTGCAATTGGAGCTGTGTTGACTCAAGAAGGTAAACCTGTTGCTTTCTTTAGTGAAAATTTGAATGATGCTAAGAGGAAATATTTTGTCTATGATCAAGAGTTCTATGCTATTGGTTGAGCTATGAAGAAATGGAGGCATTACTTGATGCCAAATGAATTTGTGTTGTATACTGATCATAAGGCTTTACAGTATTTGGATAGTCAGAATAAGTTGAATCAGAGACATATGAAATGGGTGGAGTATTTACAGAGTTTCACATTTGTGATTAAACATAAGAGCGGAGTATCTAACCGAGTTGCTGATGCATTGAGTAGAAGTAGATGTTTGTTGGCTGAAATGAGAATTGAAGTTTTTGGTTTTGATGACATGAAAAGTTTGTATGAAAGTGATCCTGATTTTTCTGAGCAGTGGAGAGTGTGCAGAGCACCTAATTCAAATCAATCAAGTAAGTATGAAGACTATTTCATTCAGGAAGATATGTTGTTCAAAGGTATTCAGTTGTGTATACCGAGAGGTTCAATGAGAACTAATTTAATTAAGGAGAAACATAGTAGTGGATTGGCTGGATATTTTGGTATTGATAAACATTGAGTTTGCTTAAGGAAAGGTATTTTTGGCCTCAGTTATATAAGGATGTTCAGAAATTTGTGAGAAGATGTGGAGTTTGTCAAGTTGCAAAAGGAGTAAGTCAGAATACTGGTTTGTATACACTGATTATTGTTCCTGAGAAACCTTGGAGTGATATCAACATGGATTTTGTTCTTGGCTTACCAAGGACAGCAAGAGGTAATGATTCCATATTTGTTGTTGTGGATAGATTTTCTAAGATGACACATTTCATACCATGTAGGAAAACATCAGATGCAGTACACAACAGATCTTTTCTTTAAGGAGATTGTCAAATTGCATGGATTACCGAGGAGTATCATCTCTGACTGAGATAGTAAATTTGTTAGCTATTTTTGGAAAACACTTTGGAAGAAGTTGGATACTGAGTTGAAGTATAGTTCTACATTTCATCCACAGACTGATGGATAAACAGAGGTTGTAAACTGAAGTTTGGGTAATTTGTTGAGATGCCTAGTTGGAGACACACCAAGTAATTGGGATTTGATGTTGGCACAGGCAGAGTTTGCATACAACAGTTCAATAAATAGAAGTAATGGAAAAACACCTTTTGAGATTGTTCATGGCACACAACTGAGAGGTATATCAAACTTGAGAGATATTGTTGGAGAAGAGAAAAGAAGTGTTGAAGCAGAGGAATTTGCTGAGTTCATGAAAACATTGCATGAGGATGTAAAACAGAAGCTGGAGAAAAGTAATCAGAAATACAAGAATAGTGCAGACAGATCAAGAAGACATAAACATTTGAAGTTGGTGATGTTGTAATGGTTCATTTGAAGAAAGGTAGATTTCCTATTGGAACATATGGAAAATTGAAGACGAAGAAATTTGGTCCTTGCAGAATACTGAGAAGATTTGACAGTGGAAATTCTTATGAAGTGGAATTACCTGATGACATGGATATATCACCTATATTCAATATTTCAGACTTGTATGAATATCATGAACCTGAAGAAGTAACAGTACCAAGTTATTATCGTAAGAAGCAGATAGAGGAAGTTGAACAAATTTTGAAACAAAGAGTTAGCAGAAGTACAAGAGGAAAAGAATACATGGAGTATCTGGTAAAATGGAAAAACAGACCGATTGAGGACTCTTCTTGGATTTCTCAATCTAAGTTGGATTCATTTCAAGTTGGACCTGATACATGATTCGGGGAATCATTTCTTGTAACCCCAGGTGTCTGATGCAGGAGCATCTTGGGTCCTTGGCAATCCTACTAAACCAAAAATATGTTTTCTTTTGTTCTTTAGTTTGTTTGGAGGCTTCTCGGTGAAGTACTTTGTTGCTCGGACTCTGTCGCTCGGTAATGCTTGTTCCAAGTTGCTCTCTATTGCTCGGGTTTCTGTCACTCGGGTATGCTTGTTCTGAGTTCATTTTTCTGTCGCTTGGGTTTGTCTTTTGTTGCTTGGGTATGCTTGGCCCGAGTCATGTTCTGTTGCTCGGGGTGTTCTTTGCTCGAGTCACTCTGTTGCTCGATCATCCTATGCCCAAGTTGTTTATTTTGGAGCTAGATCTGGTAGCCAACTTCTGCATTTAATTTTCGTGGCTTAATTAATGTAGGGTCTCTCTTTGGGATCTGTGTGAACCTAAATCTGGGTCTCACTTATGGATTTGAGCGCCGACCTCTTTTCTATGTTCTTAGTTTAGCAGGCAGTTTTTGGAAAGATAGGAGATTAAGTATTGAAGTATCTGGAAGGCAGGTCTGTGACCTCGCATGTATGAAGATTAGTCTGTAATTCATTGAATGTATATGGCCCAAACCGGGAAGGCCTTAGAGCCCGACATGTAATGAGTTTGATCAATTAATAAAAAAGGATCCCTGTTGTTTCTTCTCTCACTGTGTTGTTGTTTCCGCATTGTGTTGCAAGCTGGTTTGGTAGTTGGGAGAGCCTTTGGCCCCATCTGTTGTCCATCCTTGCGTCACATCCATCATACAGGGGACGTGTTGATGTAGCTTTTGTGAGCACTTCAACGTGCAGGATTGAATACTAGGTATGCGATCCTCTCTTGAACAAGGAAACCTCAAATGCTAAACAATGTAAATGATTGTGTGATCAACTGAAGTGACCCCAAGGTTTTCAATATGTACTTGTGCCTTTATGTTGCACACAACTTAGTTTTATGATGTGATTTGTTGGTAACCACGTGGAGATTTACGCTATTCTTTTATGGAGGATCTATCAACTTTCTAATGACGAATGTGATTTGGCAATTTGAGCTCTTCAACTAATCCTAGCAATGATTTGAAAAAAGTGCAAATGGGATATGAGTTTAGGAACCTAAGCTACTTCTACCTCTAACTCTATCAATGCAAGACACTATTGATGATGTGGTGAAACTAAACCAATCCTTGCTTCACCAACTTAAATAAATACACAAGAGAAGGTGCTATCTTCTAAGGGTGCGTGGATGATTTTTAAATTGCTCAGACACATCAAAACCAAAAGTATGCAAATCGATGAGCATGGAGCAACTGAAGTGAAGTGCTTTGCAATGAAGTTTAGTCTAACCTTCCACTATGACTTGTAATCAACAAGTGCCAAAAGGTATGAACTTAAAGTTTCACCATGAATCAACAACAACAATATCGTCTATTCATCTACTTAACTTAAACAACTTCTACTCAACATAAGCAAATCTTCTCTAAGTGAGAAGTGGGAAACCATGCAACACTCCAAAATAACACAAGCATTCACCATGAAATAACAATGAATTTGCAATAACTTTGGCAGTATCTCAGCAACAATTTCTCCAAATCTCCCTTTACAAACAATTTGAGCAAGCCTTATATAGAGGGTTCAAGTACGATGGATGGCTCAAATCGATTCAAGATCAATAGCCTAAATTATTTGAAATAACCCTAATTAGGGTTTGCCAACTACCACCTACAAGCATTAAATACTAAACAATGAGAAAAATACATAGCTTTAGAATACGTGTCTTCCTGAGGATGAACTAATGAGAAAATTCAATGGGGGGAATACATTAAATGTGCTCCACATGTCCACTTGGAATAACTAGATTGGTGGAGATGAAAGTGTGCCACCTCAACATGCTTATCTTGTAAACTTCATTTCAACTCCACTTCTTTATCCTCTTCACTTCGAAAACCTTCTCATCGACATGTTCTTGAAATTGTACTGGTCATGGTATCTTAGCCTTGATCTTTCCTCATGATTTGACTTGAACTTGATTTGCATCCTGACTTTCCTTATTCCATGAGGTGTATATTTGCAATTAAATCATCAACCTTGGTTGAGGTTTCCAACAAATTTTGATATACAACATTGATCATCACATCAATGATGTCTTCTTTCATGTTGCTATTGGGTCTTTCTTGTATTGATCTTGGAATCACTTGCATCTATGACTCGAACTTTGGTATTTGAAAATCTAACTCTTCGTTTTGCATTCATCTTGCTTGAAGTCTTGAAGTCATGATATCCTTCCTTTCTCCATGTTACCCTTGATATTGCAATGGCTCCTCCTTGTCCTCGAACTCTCCTTCTTCATACACTTGCTTGACCATCACCTTGTAATCGATTCTCCTTACTCCATGCATGGATCCTTGCAACATAAGAAGAAAATTAGTATTACAAGTAAAGAAGATAATCATTAACAGTTTCAATCAAAATTTGAGGGAAATCAACTTATGAAGACATCTTGCACATGATTCACAAACTTACAACCTTATGCATCTTATGAAATCAATTTATGATTTTTATTCTAAGTATTGATTTCCTGAGTTTGAAACACCTGACTTCACCTTGAACATGCCCAAAAAATCATTAGTTCAACCAGGGCTTCACCTTATACCAAATACCTTTCAGCAAGGTCGATGTCCTTTGATGAGATTTAGCACTTAACTCCAACCTCAACTCTGATTTTCGCCTACTCTTAAGTCTTCTCTGCACTTATGCAATTTGTTTTGGGATTGCATTGAATTGAATTGAGATGAGGCATTCAGCTTTTCTTTTATGTCTCCCTTTAAATAGGCATGTTTGTGGGGCTTAAGGAGGCCAACCTGTCCTTAGGTGTTTTAAATTTGATTTAACCATCACTCTTTCCTTAGAAGGCCGACTTGATTGCATTTAGATTTATTTCAAATTCAAACACCTTTCTCCATGGCTGACTTGGTTTGCATATTCAAGTTTTTCCTTCAATGAGGGGCAACTATTTTGAAAGGGCATTAAATTTGGTGCCCAAGAAAATGATATGGCAAGCCCAAGTTTGCTCCATAACGGATCAGATTTTCCTCTTCATCGTTTGAATTTTCACCTTATTGTAAACCATATTTCATTTTGCATTATAGAATTTGCCCCAAGTACTGAGCAGAAATAACCATGTTGTTGGCCTCCAAGCCCCAAAGAGAGATCGAAATTTTGACCTCTCTTGGGCTTCCTATTAAAAACCACTCGCCCAAAATCATTAAGTGTTGAAATTGTTTGGAGGAACGATATCTGATTTTTGACTTGTTCTTGGATTTTCACTTGGAAATGCACATTAGATTTCCATCCTTGTCTCGAATTCTTACAAATGTTTGCTGAGAGTTAGATGTTTGTTTGCCAAGTGCATGGTGAAAAGATTGGGTTGCTTGAATGTTTAGAAATTTCATAGACAACATCTTGATCACACCTCTCCCTCAAGTCTCTTGATTGCTTGCAAGTCAAGCTTTACCTTGTCTCTAGAAACTAAAACCCCAATTGTTGGGTGGAAATCCTTTTGTTGGGCTTGGAGCCCCAAGGAGAGGTCGGAATTTTGACCTCTTAGGCTCCTCATCAATTCGCCCAAAATCATCATGTTGAAAATATTTGTTGACATGATCTCTGACTTTGCCAAGTCTTTTAGATTTCCTTTTCAAATGTCAATCTGATTTTCGCTCTCGACTTAAATTCTTGCAAGGCATGATGCTTGTTTGGGTGAAGGTTGTTGTTATTATGGCCTTTACGGCAATAGATCAACCATCTTGAACTAATTAAAGGCAATAATAATAATAATAAATATATATAGGTTATATATATATATATATATTATTGTAAAACGATATAAATAATAATAATAAATATAAGTAATATTTATTATTTATTGTTTGATCGATTTGCATAAATAAGTTTATATTTAATTTGTACTTGGGAGGGCCCAAGTCGGCCACCTTGAGGTGGTAGAGTTAATCCAATGATGCTCATATATATGGGAGTTTTTGATGAAGGACAATCATATCAAAAGCATAACATGTGAATGTCCTCTTCATCAATGCTTGGAGCGAATCAATAAGTGAATTCAATAAGCGAATTCAATCAGCATCATAAGGAGCGATGTCAATCATGGTAAAGCAAAAATGTCAAGGAGACTCAGCAAATTCAATATGCTAAAATCCATTATCCTTGCAGTCCTTATCATCGCCTAATTAGTAGCCAATACAAGTGTGATTCAAGGGCAGCAAACTGAAGCATATATATATATATATATATATATATATATATATATATATATCAGCGACGTCTGATATATATAAGTAGGCATCGATACTTGATGTAGGGCTGATATTGATGCAGCTCTTAAATGCATTGAATGCATACTTGGACTAGCGAATTTGAAGCAAACTCAAACCTTGGGAGATCCGATCATGAGCAACGACACGCATACTAAGGCAGTATATCTGACCATACAAAGAATGAAGTATACCTGCACCTTGTGCGGATTTGATAGAGTGATCTTAAGTACAGATTCGATAACCAGTACAAGGACAAATCAAGCATACATCGATAAGTCCTTACTACAGACATGAAAGAAGCCCTAGGTGGGCAACTGGACTCATATACTTCTCAGATTTAAAACACAACTTGGGGAGATTGAAGACAATTTCAGATCTTCAAATACGGGTGATATCTCTCCTTTATGATCATTTTTATTACTTCCTGTGCTTATTATTTGAAAGACTTCTATAGATTGCATATTCCTTGTGATAACATTAACATGGTATCAGAGCCTAGGTTGAGAAGAGATCTAATTTCAGATTTAGGAATTCAGTCTAACTCTTTCAAAACTAAGAAATCTATGGCAACTAGGGGTTGGTCTGAAAATAGCAATTTAACCTTACATCTTATGAGGGTTTTGATTTGCATCAAGATCTAGGATTTTGATTATGCAAATTCATTGGGTCTTTTAGCCTTCTACGCCTAATATTAGTTTCTATGTTGTGAAACCATCTCATAATTGGCTGAAATGAAAAGATATGCGTAAAATTGTGTCAATACATTCTTGCATGTTTTGAAATTATACGATTGACCTTCTTAGAGTAAATTGCAAAATATCTGGAA
The DNA here is from genome assembly GCA_018584345.1 of Thuja plicata. Classification (NCBI taxonomy): domain Eukaryota; kingdom Viridiplantae; phylum Streptophyta; class Pinopsida; order Cupressales; family Cupressaceae; genus Thuja; species Thuja plicata. The sequence continues at coordinate 3,476,928 of MU223908.1, read as the reverse complement.
ACATACATTGAGAGGGAGTCTAATCTTGTGAACATTATAAGGTAAACCTAAGCTTCAGAGGGAGAAGATAGGATTCGTATAAACCTCACCATATTGTTCTAGAGGGAGTAGATCATCTTGAGTGGCACAGGCCCCAGAGATCATAACCTGGTATGACATTAACATTCATGGATAATATGAATCATGGGCATACTAACAATTTATCCCTGTGTGGTTCTGTAGAAGGA
>MU223908.1:3390212-3456097 GCA_018584345.1 Thuja plicata | reverse complement strand
AATAATAAACTCAATTATTATTATTATGTATATTCGTACATATATACATATAACTCATAAATCATTCTATTGATTGAGATGATCATCCATGATTGTTTTTATCTGACCGAAGCTATAAACATCAACATGTATAATAGATTCTTTCTATTATTTTGAATGTTTCTTTTTAGAAACATCTCTTTTGTAATCTCTATAAGAACAATTCGTTCTTAGTACATAATCATCCAATATTTTACCAAATTACTTATGTAACATGGTATCAGAGCATACGAGAATTTTTCAAGATTTTTTTTCCTAATTTAAATATTAGTAAAATATTTTTCGAAATCATTCTAGTTGATTTTTTTCCAAAACCCGTCTAGGGATTTTAGTCACATTTCAAAGGATTTTTGTGTCTGGTTTTCTGCAACGCAATTTGGTCTTCTGAAAACATGGGTTTTTCCGTGCTTATTCACAAAGATCTTTTTCATTTCCGTCTACAACTCACGTCCTTTTTTTTTTGGACGGTTCTTCTTTGATCGGGCTTCTTGTTCTGATGCGAGCAGCCATAAACGAATGTCCTCTGGTCATTTTTTTGGGCGATGGAAATAACACAACCATTCTCTGGTCATTTCTACTCATCCACAACCCTCTATATGGTCGTTTGTTTCGACGGGTGTCGTTCTCTTTCTGCCTCTTGTTCGTGCCCAATTCCAGTGACGGCCATCAAATTTTTTCTACATTCTATGGTCGTTTTTCTGCCGCCTAGGGTTTTATAACCTTTTGTATTTCCTCTGCAGTCTGCAACTCGTTTTTTGAAGATATTTCCCTTTTTTTTAAGTAAGCTGACTAGGGTTTCTCCACAACCCTCTATTATTTTTGTCGGTTTCACACTTTGATTACAAATTCTTGGTAGGTTTTTGAGATCTCAATTGGGTTGTTTTTATATTTTTATGGGTACTTCATTTACTGTGCCTCGAATTGTGCCATCAGATTCACATTGAAATTTGTACCTGTATCTGCCTCTGTAATCAGCACACTCAGAATTGTGCGTTCAGCCACCTAGTCTTCTCGTTTTTCATGTCTCAAAAAGCATGCAATGGCATCTTTTGACCAACATTCTGTTGGAAGGCAGTTGAAAATTCAATGGCAAGAACTACAATACTTTGAAGCAACGTATGATGACAATTTTTTAATACAAATGTCTTGAAAAATTTGTTTTGTGCAAGACTACACGTCCTGAAGATGAAGGCAAGGAGCAAGATAAATTTGATGAGCGAACTCGAGAAACTATTATGCTCATCAAACTTTCCCTCATTGATGATCAGCTCCCGCAAGTTCCTTCCGATAAGACAACTGCAGAAATTTGGAGCCATATGAAAGGTTTGCATGAAACCTCAGACAAGAGTCGTGCATTCTTTTTGAAGAACATGCTCTTCTCAATCATGATGGATGATCAGGTAGCCCTGCAGGAGCATCTCAATAAAATCAAGGATATTTGTGATCAACTGGAAGCCATTGGACGCAAAATGGAAGAAGAAGAAGACATGGTGATGATCACCCTGAAGAGTCTCTCATCTTCCTATGAGCACTCATTGAAACTCTCAACATTGCTTCCACTCATTCTGATGTGTCGTTTTCTGATCTTGTATAATGCTTCTACAACAAGATCGTTGGAAACAACAATTCGGCAGTGGCACCAACTCATCTTCAAACACTCAAGCCTTCTCAGTTAAATCCATAGGCAACTATCAATTCTCTCAGTCTTCTCAGCAAAATCCTTTTGCTCAGTCATCAGAAGGTTTGAAGAAGAAAAATGTTCAGTGCAACTACTACCATAAGTTTGGTCATATGAAGTTGGAGTGCCAGAAACGCTTAGCTGCTCAAGCCAAGCAATCTAGTTCACAGCCTCAAGTGCATGTTGCGGAGCACACAAAGCCAGGTGAATCTACCTTTTACGCCTTCATAGCTAAAAGACTTGCATATCATGTAAAATCCTTTGCCTGGTATATTGATTCAGGTGCCTCTCGCCACTTCACTCATCACCGGGATCGGTTCACAAATATCCAGACATTCTCAGATTCAGTTATTTTTGGAGAAAAGTACAATGTTGCCAGAAAAGACAATATCCAGATTCAGTCTAGAGGAAGGAAACTGATTTTCCTTGATGTGTACTATGTTCCAAGAATGGAACTCAATCTTCTCTCCGTTAGTCAAATTCTGAGACATTCTCCTCGGCTTGATGTGACCTTCAATTCACATCAGTGCAGTATCATTGATCAAGAAACTCAATCCACAGTTGTTGTTGGTGTTGAAGATCATGGTCTCTTAAGACTTGTTGACTCTAGGGATTCTCAGGAGCTTGCTATGGAAGCTCATCACTCCTCTATTAGTACACTCTGGCATCAGCGGTATGGGCACTTGAATGTGCACTATCTTTCTCAGCTTGTTCGGGAACATCTTGTCATTGGCCTACCGGATATTTACAGGATATTTAGACCCAAAATCTGGGAGCTTGTGGAGCATGTCGAGCTGGGAAGCAACATCGCACTCCTTTTTCAGATGGCAACTCCTGGAGAGCTTCTAAGGTATTACAACTGGCCCATGTTGATGTTTGTGGACCTATGGCTACTCCCTCTATTACTGGGTCTAGGTATCTTTTTGCTTTTTGTTGATAATTTCAGTCGTAAAATGTGGGTGTATTTCCTTTGTCAAAAACTAGAGGTGTTTGTTGTATTTCAAAAGTTCAAATCATTTGTAGAAAAAGAGTCTAGCCAACATATTATTACTCTTAGAACTGACAATGGGGGAGAGTTTTGTTCCTCTGCCTTCTCCCATTTCTGTGATCAACATGGCATACAGCGCCAATTAACAACACCCTACATCCCTCACAAAAGGGGTGTCATTGAGTGTCAAAACCGCACGATCACCGAAATGGCCCGGTCTATTCTTGAACACAAGCAAGTTAAAAAGAAATTTTGGACTGAAGTTGTCGAATCCTATTGAGAATGAATCCACATTCAAACAACTAGTAGGCAGTTTGATATATCTCACCGCCACTAGACCTTATCTCAGCTTTACAGTAAGTTACATATCTCGCTTCATGGCAGGTCCCACTTCAGATCAATGGGCTACAACGAAGTGCATCCTGTGCTATGTCAAGGGCATTCCTAATATTGGTATCCTCTATGGACGAACCAAAGATGCCCTACTCATCGGTTACACAGGCTCGGATTGGGGAGGCTCTGTTGATGACAAAAAGTCTACTTACAGGTATGTCTTCAGTTTGAGCACAGGTGCTATCACTTGGACAAGTATGAAACAGCAGGTTGTATCTCTTTCCTCAACAAAAGCTGAATATCAGGGAACAGTCAAAGCAGGTTGTGAGGCAGTTTGACTTCGTAGGATGCTTTCTGACATCGATATGCCTCAGATAGGCCCTTCACCCCTCTTTTGCGACAATCAAGGGGTCCTCAAACTTGCCAAAATCCAGTCTTCCATGAGCGCACCAAGCATATTAACATTCATTGTCATTTTATTCGTCCATTGGTTGAAGATGGATTCGTCGATTTGCATTTTGTTCCTACAGCTGACCAAATTGTTGATATTCTCACCAAGTCCCTACTTCTAGAGAAGTTTGTCAAATTCAGGGGACAGCTTGGTGTCGTTGATAAGTTGACCATTGAGGGGGGGTATTAAAATAATATCTCCTAAGTTAGATTATTTCTTTTTTTAATGATCACTTCTAGATATTGTAAATATATTGTATAATAGATTCTTTCTATAATTTTGTATGTTTCTTTTTAGAAACATCTCTTTTGTAATCTCTATAAGAACAATTCGTTCTTGGTAAATAATCATCCAATATTTTACCAAATTACTTTTGTAACAAGGAAGCCTCATAGTCCCACATGGTCCAAACATTGTAGGCATCAAACAAACTCCAATTGCATTCACAGCCCGAAGCACTTCAAAGTTGAGACAAAATTCCAGGGGCCAAACTTTTCAAATTTAGGGTATTTCCACCCCAATCTTCTGACCAAGAAGCTATAAATAAGGTATTCATTTTTTTGTAAATAAACAAATCTATTAATAATTGCAATTCATGACGTGCAAAATGTAAGGCTTCAATTTTTCTTACTTGGTGTTTGGATCTCTCTTCCTCGTATACATAATTTGAAGGAGAAACAATGTTAATTGTGGAGCTCTAGAAGCATGAGGTCTCTCATTGCACTTGTAGGTGTCTTCCTCTCAATACAATTGGATAGGCCCTCCATAACCGCCCCGACCCCCAGTAGCATCTGTGAAGCTATCAGAGAAGTAGAACTTGAGATTCAGAAAGTGCCCCACTGCACGAATGGGTTGGTGGAGTTGATAGTTTTGTTGGATGTTGTTGGAAATGGCTACTACTGATGTTGTTGGCATTCATGTTTTGTCATTGATGTCAACATCTGTTTCTTTGGAAGAAGAACAGACTGGTTATTACTGTTGTATGATGACTGACAGAAGTGTACGGATATTGTATGGATGAATCAGAACGAGCGAAGATGATAATATGTAGAAGGATGTATGGTGATCTTATTTCTAAGGTTGCTTGGCTTAATATTGTATATTTGATGAGTTACAGATGTTTTAGTGAAGATTAGATACTGGACTGTGACAGTGATGTTTGACAGAGCGAGTCTCTGTGTTTTGAGTATATCTTACAAGCGATGATGATTCAGGTTATGCGAGCTTAAGGGATGACAGAAGACATGTTATGGAATGTTTGTTATGGGTCGCAAGTCATGATTGTTGGTGACGTCACCTATGGCGTGTATTCTGGAGGAGACCTATTTGGGGCCGACTTCAGAGATGTAACGTGTATTATGGATTGCGAGCGTGGATTACAAATCTTGGATTATATTTGATGAATTGTAATTGATGTTTACTTGTTATAGGTACAGTGTGTATCTTAGCAAAGGGTTAAATAATTATTTGTATATTGGGAAAGCTTAATTGGCCGACCTAATCAATTATTGTAAATAGGGTATATATGAGAGATATTTTCTTTTGAAAAGATGTATGTATGAAGAGAAGGTATTTGATAGAGACAGAGAAGTGTGGAAGTTGCAAGCTTGATAGTCTGCTGGATGTAGAGCAGAGGATGTGATTATGGTACTTCATTGGAACTGACCAAGCAAAGACAGTTGCTATCAGACAGTTCATTGGATTGTATATTTTCTACATACACTTGTATTTCGGACTGTAAGTCCTTGAGGGTGGCTTTAACCTTCTTTAGGCAGTGAGCCCACTATTGTTCTTGACTCCTAACCAGGTTTGTCCTTTAACAGGGACTATGTACTGTAATGCATTAATAAGCTCCTAACATGGCTAAATCTTTTAACAGGGATACTATACTCTCAATACATTATTTGTGGGTGCTAATTTCCACCGGGGTTTTATCTTTAACAAGGTTTCCTCAACAACAAAGGATTGTGTTATTGTGTTGGCAATTACTGTGTTATCATTTGAATTATATGTTTTGGTTTATAAATTTTAATGTTTAATAATCTGTCTCACAATTGATTCACCCCCCCCCCCTCTCAGTTGTGTTGGTGGNCCCCCCCCCCCCCTCTCAGTTGTGTTGGTGGACTGTTATTCCTAACAATTGGTATCAGAGCTACTTGTCCTTAGAGAAAAAGCTTAACAACTTGAGGTGATCCTGAAGATGGCTTACTATAGGAAGGATAGTCTGAAATTTGATCCTGAAAACTTTGACAGTTGGAAGAACAAGATGAGAATACATTTGCTATGTTTGGGAATCGACTACTAGATGATTACTAAAAGAAAGGAACAAATGAAAGTTGAGGATGAACTAGATAAAGCTACTGAAGATGAAAAGAAGTTATTCTCATGTAACATGGTCGCAAGAGAAGCATTGCGCTTTCTGAAGGAGAACTCACAGAGATAAAAGATTTAGATTTTGCACATGAAATTTGGACAAGATTGGAAGCATTGTATGAAGGAGATAAGTTTACAAAGCAAGCGAAGTTACAGAACTGGAAAACAAAGATGGAAACATTGAAAATGAGAGATGATGAGAACATTAGAGCATATGCACAGAGAGTTACTGAAGTTGTTACTGGCATCAGGAACTCTAGAGGTACTTACAGTGAGGAAGAAGTGATTGCGATAATTTTCAGATCCCTGACACTTGTATACAGAACTAAAGTACAAGCTATAGAAGAGATTATACCTTTGACAATGAACTTCAACAAAGAGATGTTGATTGGGAAACTAACTACCTTTGAGGCCACAGAACTGGGAGATTCTCTACCTAAAGTGTAGTCAGCATTCAAGGCGACTGTGCATAGAAACAAAAAAACCTAATCAGGAATTGCGAGCACTAGCAACAATGACTTAAGAAAAGAATTTGGAGAATACGCTGATGAATGGGAACAGATACAGGAAGAAGAAAGAAAGCTAGATGAAATTGTGGCCCTGATTGCTAGAAGAGAAAAGAGAGGTAAGGGTAAATTTGAAGGAAAGTTGCCTTTGAAATGTTTTTCATGCAACAAGATAGGTCATTTTGCATCTCGATGTCCTACAAGGGTTCCAAAGCATAAACCTAAGTTTTATAAATCTAAGTATTCAAAGGATAAGGAATGTTATTATGCTAATGAAGGTGTTTCTGATGATGAAGCTATTGACTATGATGAGATTGGATTTATTGCTATTAAGGATGATGAACCTATACATGAAGAAAGAGCCTTAGTATCTCGTGCTGAAAAGAAATTTGAATGGGTTATAGATAGTGGTTGTTCACATCATATGACTAGAGATAAAAATAAGTTTGTTAATTTGAAAAAGTATGATGGTGGTGTTGTAAGATTTGGTGACAATACTCCTAAGCTTATCATTGGAGTTGGATCTATTTCTCTGGATGGAAAAACTAATACTGACAATGTGTTTCTTGTTGATGGACTTAAGCATAATTTGTTGTGTTGGACAGCTAGTGGACAAGGGTTATTAATTAAAATTCATTGATGGGAAATGTTCTATCAAAAGTAAATCAGGACACTTGATCGCATCTGGTACTAAATCCAGAGGAAATGTATTTGAATTAAATACATCTGAGGCTTCTTGTTTTGTTGCGAAGGTTGATGACAGTTGGTTATGGCATAGAAGATTTTGTCATGTTAACTTTGAGAATATTGTGAAGGCAAGTATGACTAATGCAGTTAGAGATCTACCTAAGATTGTGAAACCATCTAACACTATGTGTAGAGAGTGTGTTATGGGGAAGAAGACTAGAAGCAGTTTTTAAAGCAAATCTTACTCAGCGAAAGGGAAGTTGGATCTAGTACATACAGATCTGTGTGGTCCTACAAGAACAAGATCTTACTACAGTGAAAGACATTTTATACTTTTTGTTGATGACTTTTCTAGGATGATGTGGGTTACATATTTGAGAGAGAAATATGAGGCATTTGACGAATTCAAGATATTAAAAGCAAAAGTTGAGAATGAATCAGGCTTGAAGATAAAATGTTTGAGATCAGATAGAGGTGGTGAGTTTACTTCAGATTTGTTTAATACCTACTGCGAAAAGCGTGGAATATACAGACAGACATCTGCTCCTAGGACACCACAACAGAATGGGATAGCAGAGCGAAGCAACAGAACAATATTAGATGCTACTAGAACTATGTTGCTGGAAGGAAATGCATCACATGTTCACTGGAGAGAAGCTGTTGATACTGTTGTGTACGAATTCAGATCAGAGAAGGTACAAGTAAGACTCCTTATGAATTATGGTTTAATCGCACTCCTATAAAATATTTCAGAATATTTGGAAGTAAATGCTATATCAAAAGAAATGATGAGATAGGGAAGTTTGATGCTAGAAGTGATGAAGGTATCTTCCTTGGTTATTCCACTAAGAGCAAAGCCTATAAATGTTTCAATCTGAGATTGAGGAAGATGATTGAAAGTACTAATGTGAGGATAGATGAAAGGTTTAAGATTCAAGAGAAAATGTATGACTGCAGTCAGACTGCAGAGATTAAGGAGGTCACTGTTGATCCTGAAGAACCTTTGGAGATTGATAATGAGATCGAAGTTTGTCAAGATGAATCAAATGAGCTTACTGAAACTCCTAAGACTCCGAGGTATGTTAAGAACCATCCTGAAGATCAAATCATTGGTGATGCAAATAGAGGAATGATGACAAGATCAAAAGTAAGAGATGAAATTTGTTTGATTTCTCAAGTTGAACCGAAATCTACTGATGAAGCATGTAGAGATGAATCTTGGACTAAAGCTATGCAGGAAGAATTAGAACAGATAAAGAAAAACAACACTTGGGAATTGGTTCCAAGGCCTAAAAACAAGAATGTTATAGGAACTAAGTGGGTTTTCAAAAATAAAATGGATGAGGAAGGAACAGTGGTAAAAAGTTAAGGCTAGACTGGTTTGTAAAGGCTACTCACAACAAGAAGGCATAGACTTTGAAGAAACATTTGCTCCTATTGCTAGGTTGGAAGCAGTAAGATTATTTCTTGCTTATGTTGCACATAAAGACTTTAAGGTATATCAGATGGATGTGAAATCTGCATTTTTGAATGGAGATCTGGAAGAAGAGGTATACATAGAGCAACCTGATGGATTTCCTTTGACAGAAGATGAAGACATGGTTTGCAAGTTGAAGAAAGCATTGTATGGACTTAAACAAGCACCGAGAGCATGGTATGCAAGACTAGACAGGTATCTACTTCGTCTTGGTTTCAGAAAAGGTAATGCAGACAGTAATTTATACTTAAGAATTGGTGAAGATGGAATTCTAATTATAGAAGTTTTTGTTGATGATATCATTTTTGGAGGTAATGATGAAATAAGTAAAAAGTTCTCTAGAGAGATGGAAAATGAATTTGAGATGTCAATGATTGGTGAGATAAAAAAATTTCCTTGGATTGCAAATTAATCAGAACAAGAAAGGTATTTTTATATCACAGACCAAGTATCTTAAGGAAATGTTGAAGAAATTTGGAATGGAAGATTGTAAACCTGTTGGGACACCCATGGTGACTAGTTATAAAGTTACTAATAATGATGAAACTTAGAGTGTTTTTCAGACAAAGTACAGATCAATGATTGGAGGTCTACAATATCTAACTCACACCAGACCAGATATTTCAAATGCAATTGGAATTGTGGCTAGATATCAAGCAATTCCTAAAGAGACACCATGCTGCTCTGAAAAGAATTTTGAGATACTTGAAAGGAACAATAGAGTTTGGATTATGGTATGAAAAATCTGATGACTTTATTTTACATGCTTATACTGATGTTGTTTTGGCAAGTAGTGTGGATGATAGAAAGAGTACAAGTGGAGGAGCATTTTTCATTGAAAAAAGGTTGGTTTCATGGTTAAGTAAGAAGCAGGATTGTATAGCTCAGTCTACTGTTGAATCTGAGTATGTTGTTGCTGCTATAAATTGTACACAGATTGTTTGGATGAAACAAATGCTAAAGGACATTGGAATAATTTTTGAAGACTCAGTGGTTATCCATTGTGATAACACTAGCACAGTGAATATGTCGAAGAATCCTGTAATGCATTCAAAGACTAAACATATTTCTATTAAGTATCATTTTTTGAGAGACAAGGTAGCAGAGAAGGAGTTCAGTTTGGAGTATGTTAGCACAAAGGAACAAATAGCAGATATATTTACAAAACCTTTGTCAAAAGATGCTTTTGAGTGTCTCAGAAGCATGCTTGGGGTGAGAGCCCCTCCCTCTGGTAATAATTGATGCAGGAATGCATCAGTCCAATGGCTTTCAAAGCTATATCATTTTCTAGACTTGATGTATGGATCTACTCCTCAGGTGGAGTGATCATAGGAACACTATAGAACATATTTGGGTGATTTTGCACCTGGTTGTTACAGACGTGAAGATTTGAAAAAGCTACACCTTGCAGAAGAATGAAGAAGAGTTATGGCACCCTTTGCCATTGTTGTCAAAGGGGGGAGAGATTCTATGTGAAAATCCCTACTGTTTTAGGGAGAGCTGTGTTGAGGATATTGAGAAGGTTGTACTTTTGGGTTGATGGATTTTCCCATATGTTGTCATCAATGCCAAAGGGAGAGATTGTTGGATGTTGTTGGAATTGGCTACTACTGATGTTGTTGGCAATCATGTTTTGTCACTGATGTCAACATATGTTTCTTTGGAGGAAGAACAGATCAGTTATTACTGTTGTATGATGACTGATAGAAGTGTACGGATACTGTACGGATGAATCAGAACGAGCGAAGATGATGATATGTAGAAGGATGTATGGTGGTCTTATTTCTAAGGTCGCTTGGCTTAATATTATATATTGGATGAGTTACAGATGTTTTAGTGAAGACTAGATACTGGACTGTGACAGTGATGTTTGACGGAGCAAGTTTCTATGTTTTGAGTATATCTTACAAGCGATGATGATTCAGGTTATGCGAGCTTAAGGGATGACAGAAGACATGTTAAGGAATGTTTGTTATGGGTCGCAAGTCGTATGATTATTGGTGACGTCAGTTGTGGCGTGTATTCTGGAGGAGACCTATTTGGGGCCGACTTCAGAGATGTAGCGTGTATTGTGGATTGCGAGAGTGGATTACGGATCTTGGATTATATCTGATGAATTGTAATTGATGTTTACTTGTTATAGGTACCATGTGTATCTTAGCAAGGGGTTAAATAATTATTTGTATATTGGCAAAACTTAATAGGCCGACCTAATCAAATATTGTTATAGGGTATATATGAGATATTTTCTTTTGAAAAGATTATGTATGAAGAGAAGGTATTTGATATAGACAGAGAAGTGTGGAAGTTGCGAGCTTGATTGTCTGCTGGATGTAGAGCAAAGGATGTGAATGTGATTATTGTACTTCATTGGAACTGACCAAGCAAAGACAGTTGCTATCAGACAGTTCACTGGATTGTATATTTTCTATATACACTTCTGTTTCGAACTGTAAGTCCTTGAGGGTGGCTTTAACCTTCTTTAGGCAGTGTGCCTGGGCAGTGAGCCCACTATTGTTCTTGACTCCTAACAGGGTCTATCCTTTAACAAGGACTATGTACTGTAATGCATTAATAAGCTCCTAACAGGGCTAAATCTTTTAACAGGGATACTATACTCTCTGTACATTATTTGTGGGTGTTAATTCCCACCGGTGTTTTACCTTTAACAAAGTTTCCTCGACAACAAAGGATTGTGTTAATGTGTTGGCAATTACTGTATTATCATTTGGATTATATGTTTTGGTATATAAAGTTTAATGTTAATAATCTGTCTCACAACTGATTCACCCCCCCCCCCCTCTCAGTTGTGTTGGTGGACTGTTATTCCTAACAAGTTCCACCTTCGATCAATGATCTCCCAAATAGGCAAATCTATTTGCATCCCCCACATAGTTGTGTTGGATGGCCTCTTTGGCCCTTTCCATGGTCTCTTAAATATATCCCATCGCATTTTACTCGCCACCCACCAAGCGCAAGACCCTCACCAATAGCTCAGTCGCCTACAAAATACAAAGTAGAACCAAATTTAAATTACAACTTACAATGAAACAAAATACTTTTATAGTTTAAAATTAAAAGTAAAGGATTCAAAATTGAAAATTGAATTAAGTTGAAGTTACCATGACAATGTCTAATGCTCTAGTTGCAAATTCACCACGAAAATTTATTTTTTTAATCTTTGCTCCATCAGCCTTCTTTAGGTACGTTGACTCCAACCATGGTTTCCTCGCAAACATCTATTTCAAGGGAGTCAACAAAGTAATAATGCTTTCCAATGTTAGAAAATTAGTTGCAAACATTGTAGCTTTCCTGATCACACAAGTTCTTTATTCTTGATCTGGTCTATCATCAATTCAAGAACCCACGGGTGATTATATATATTTTGTTATATCTCTTGTTTGTTCTACAATCTATTTCACCCTATCAATTTTGCCTATGCCCTCCAAAAGAAGGTCAAGGCAATGAGCTGCACAAGGGGTCCAAAAGAGTGTTGGATGCCTCTCTTGAAGCAAACTTCCAGTTGCCAAATATGCCTTTACATTGTCAATAATAATTTGGACAACATTTTCTATGCCCACCTCTTAAACGACCTCCTTCAACATCAAACTTAAATTTTCTGCATTCTTTGTTATATTGGAGGCATCAATTGAATTAAGAAAAACCATCACACCATTTGAAACCACGATAACATTGTTAAGAGTGTGGTTTCTTCCATCTGTCCGGCCATCTAAAAGAATTGAGCATCCATATATTTGCCATTGCTTCTTTTCAACTTCCACAATTTCTTTTGCATCTTTGAGCAACCTGCCACTTAAAATCTCTTGGACCCTTTCCCTGCAACTATCAACGCTGTCACCATACTCTTCCAATATGGACTCCCTGCCACATTAAAGGGAATGTTGTTATAATACCAAAAATTTACACAAGCCTTCTCTGATTTCTTGTGCACCTCCCTATCCCACCCAATAGCTTCCAATGAAGGTTGTGATCAGTTCATTTCTACGTACAAAAAAATTGAATTTGCTTGCATTGGAAGAGGAAGATTGGCCACATACACGTGGACTGTGACTAGAGCCAACAATGTGTTGCACATCCACTTCAAATGTTGTTGACAGATTAGGAGCAACAGCTTCTTGTATGGCTGCTTCTTTCCTTTCCCTCTCCAATTTATTTTCATCTAGTGCTGCAAGGAGGACTATCGTCTCTCGTTTGACCTCTTCAAGGGCTAATTTACAAGGCCTGGCATCACAGAAAGGAATGTCTGCAAGATGATATTTGAGCGATTGATGCCCCCACTATGCTTCTTCATGCACCAGGTACAAATAATAGTCCCTAGTACCAGTCCCATTATGCCATGTCCAAGTGGGGTCATGGCTACCGGAGGTTTCCTTCCATCAGGTTGACTTGCACTTGTTGAGTTCGAAGCAGATGCGGAGCCATTGTGATAATAAATCAACCTACAACATCGATAGCAATAAAAATGAATTATTTATTTGCCATTACAAATACATACTACAGCTTTTTTTTTAAATAATGTTCTGAATTTCTGAGTATATAGTTGTCAAAATATCTGATTAATGCATATTTTGACAACTATATACTCAGAAATTCTGAATACAATGTTATGGCTCAGGATATTATGTTCTGATATAAATTTATAATCTTCAACTTGCATAATTTTATCTTGTGAAAACTGCAGATTATGTTAAATATGTTCAAAATTTCAAATTATTCATACTCGGTATAATGTTCTTATTCAAAAAATCTGACTAGAGATTTAAAAATATAAAAACCTAAAGGCTAAATATTCTACGTTCCAGGCTTGCAGCTGAATTCATCTCCAAGATTTTTACAAGAGAAAATGTTCTCAAGATGTCAACCGGCATTTTTATCTTATTAAACATTGACCAAAAAAACACAGAAAAAAAATTAAAAATGCTTGCAAACTTACCTGGAAACTTTTGCAACCCACGGCTCCCAAAACCCTCTCAAATATGGCAGCAAATCACGTTAATGCCTGCTGCTTCCATTCAGGGCTTTCGGTATTCTCAGAAATCGTGATTTCAGACCATTAATTGCATTTGTTTCTATTAATCCACATTTTGGGCATCTTTATGCCTTTTTGACCGGCGTTTTGACATTTTTATTGCATTTTTCAAGCACCATGAGTCGAGTTCTCTGCAAGTGGCACGAGCTAGAGCGAGTTGGCGTAGGAATGGCAAGTCGCGAGTTAACTCATGAGCCACTCACAGTGCAGAAATTCCAGCAAGCACTCGCCAAGTATTCAAACTTTGCATGTATGCGATAATGTGTCTGTGTGTGTGTTGCATCTCTCTCTCTCTCTCTGTATTTATATATAATTTTAGATTTTTAAACTTTTATTTTTCTTTCTATTTATACTTAAGACTTTATTCTTAAACTTTAATCTTAAAATTTATTATTTGCATTTATTTTAAATTTTAATATTGAATAATACTTAGATTATATCATTTAAAATTTTATTTTATTAAACATAAAAACCTTTAATTATAAAATGTTTGAGTTCTTTGAAATTTTTGAAAGAGTTAATACAATTTTTTATTTTAAATTTTGCCATTGATTTTACTTTCAACTTTGTAGAACTATTCACTGCAAATATTAATGAGTGAAATCTATATTTCAAAATTAACGATGTGCGCTCTCCTTAACTTTATTTCTCACTCTCTATGCATATAGGTTATAAATATAAAAAAACAACAATTATTTATTTTTCTCACTCTATGCATATAGGATTTTAAATATAAAAAAACAATTATTATTTCTTTTTATAAAAGTTTTCTGCATTGTTTGGATTATCATTTTTTCATAATATTTTTCTAATAAACTGAAAACATCTCTCTTTTAGTTTGCCAAGATATTCCTAAGAAGGATATTTGCTTCTATGCTCTAGAACTTAAATTATCTAGTCCCAATTACTTTTGTTAAAGTTCAAACACATTTGACATATGCAGCTTGAGTTGTATTCCAGTTCTGTTTTGGAACAGTAATGAGTGGATCAATTCTTCAACAACCATGTATATTATCTGTATCTGTATCTGTATTCCCAGGACAAAAGTGGAATGAAAACAATGATGACACTTTAACTCCTCGTGTTCTGAAACATTTTCAGTCCAAATTTAACTTGTCTAACTTATAGCTATGATGACTGCAGAACTAAGTATTGTAAATAATTCCAAATGAGATTTGATCCAAAATATATTGATTCTAGTACACTAAAGAATGCAATTTTTTTATTGGTGGCCTTCTTCCCTGTCTTTTATCCATGCTTAAGGTTAATTCGGGATAGTATCATCTATTTTGACAAGATATCAATATCAACAAGCAACTTCTGAAATAAACTGCATGCAAAAAAATTATATCGATATTTTAGATCACACAACATGATCCATTATCAGGATATAACATATGTAAAAACTAAAAACTAGAGCTCCATATAGAGAGCTCTAGGGAAGTGCAAGATGTCCAATGAATTTGCACCTTAAGAGTAATAAATGCAAGTAATTAGTGATACAATTAATTAATTTGTCTGGTACACAAAATTGCAAATTTTAAATGCATAGCATCAAATTTGAGCAGGAATGAAGGCTACAATTCAAGCTACTAATAGAGACTGATTGTCAACAAACTAAAAAAGACCCTTAAACTTGGGAGTTACACATTAAATGTTTGCAGATCAGTATACAACAAATATTAAACAATTGTAACAATTATTTAATTGCATATATTACTCTACCAATGTACAAACACATTGGGCATTGTGTACTTCACTAGAGTTATATAGACAAGGAGCTCCAGTCTACAATTCTTCCATAGGTTTCATCCTAATGATGAATCACATGTTATAAAAAAAATCACTTGTTAATATCATGGACTCTGAAACCCTAAAAAATCCAAATAAATTGGGAAGTTCATAAATTTAGACAAGAACTAAATACTTTTACCACTGCATTGGTTGTTAATGAATTCCCACCAGTCCAACTGGATAAAATTTGTGAGAAAAACAAGATAAAAAAGATTTAAATATGTTGGAAAGTTTTAACTTCACCCTATTTATTAATAGCACACATCTGGCATCTTTCTATTTGTTATATACTGCTAATTATCATAGGAAAGTTCAACAATCTCTGATTTCTCTTACAGTCGAGAATAACAAAAACTCCAAACTTTCAATGAATAATATTTCCATTCCATTCTGAGTTATAATCTCCATGAAATATATTCAATCAAATGACCAAGAAAACTGCAGCAGTAATAGCTAATTGTTACCTTGCTCTCTGCAGCAATTCCCAATGCAGAGGACCAGTTGTCATATTGAAAGCTCCAGGGTAGCATAATAAATGTACACCTGATTCCGAGGATAAAAAGTGCTTATTTCGATGCAAAAAGAATCAAGTTTTGAGTTTAACTTATGTATCCACGGATCAAATAAAAGATAATCATCCAATTCAGATTGATGCAAAAGAACACAAACCCAAAATTTGATACTAACTTAGCCTCTCATGTCAAGTAATTTAATAAGCAATCTTTATAACAATGTACAAGTTGGAACTCCTCTTTGCACACAAAGTTGATATTAGATAGAATCACTCTAAGGCAACTGAAAATGATCAAAAATTTAAAAATGATGCTGTTACACCAGAATAAAATCTAGATGCATTACACCAGAAATGTATAATCCCCTCAATCCTGTGCCACTCATCTCCACAACATTTGAAAGCCTTTCAAATAATGCCTCATTTGGGACTCAATCCTGAACATTATTGTTTACATTTTGTTCGATGCATCATCTTATACTACATCAGATTCTAAAAATACTGAAAACAAGTTCAATCTTATGGAACATTAGCAAACTCAGATTCCATTTATCAAGATATCATATATTCTTTCAGCTCCAGTCCCATAGAATGGAAGAAAAAATAAATAAAACCATGTTGATGTCTAGTGTCGATAGGTTTCCACAATCCATCAAATTTAACTGCTAATGCTTCTGGATTCGATTGTGTGTATAATTTTTGCATCAACGTTTCGAATCACACTCCGTGATACATCATCTTTCTTCTCCTTGTGCTCTCTTTCATCCTGATGATGGATCACGGAGTGTGATTTGAAACATTGATGCAAAAATTATACACAATCGAATCCAGAAGCATTAGCAGTTACATGTTGATGTCTGCAAACGGCCAGAATTAGGCCAATTGGACTCAACAATTCAGTTACATATAAAAGTAAGAGAAGGTTGTAGATTAAATTGACCTCTATGAACAAATCTGTACAGAAATGTAATTATAACAAGAGGAGCAAACCCAGATTCATAAAGAATACCAGTACAGGTGTTCATGTGAGGGAAGTACCTTTCAATGAATGATACTTTGGATGACGGTGAAAGAGGAAACCAAGATAAAAAATGTTGAAGAGTAGATGAAGAATGTTGGAACTTAATTCCCGCCGTGTCAAATTTTGCTTAAGTCCCTTCCCTTTCTATGGATAAAACTTTTATAAAATTGCTACTTATAACAATCTGAGACATCTTGAGAGGATCCCCATGTGCCTAATAATGGTTAGAAGTTGCAAATAATTCAAAAGATTCTATTTTTTTTTTACATTTTCCCGGTTTTCCTTAGGTTTGGTGAGTTGTTGAATTTGCAAATTTGTGGGGTCTACCTTCTAGTCATGCATTTTCCTCACCCCCCACCTCTGCTTCTCTTTCCTTTTTCTATTTCTTGGCATGTTGGGCTTACCCCTCCGTAAGTACTCTTCCCTTCTCCTGGGTACCTATTCCAAGGCATCCCTGAACCCCAATCCCCAATAAATTAAACTATAATTCTAAGATAATCAATATAAGACAATCCATTTTGACTTTTTCAAATAAACAACCACAATAATATCAACAATTAAAAACACAAGAAGAAAGCAAGATTCACATGGAAACCCTTTTGGGAGAAAACCACAGCAAAAAGATTTGCTTTTATATAAAAACTTCTCTTACAACTTTGTAGGCACTAGCCTACTGGAGACACCAATCTCTGCTATTCTTTCGTAGGCACCAACCCACTGGGGACACAATCCCCAAAACTGAGCACCAACCCAACAAGAGAAGCCTATCTCTTCAATAGAGGGGCCCCAACCTCTAACAACAAAGAAGCCTTATAGCTGATCTCAAATCTGCCTTATATCTGCTCCCAAATCTGCTTCAGGATCTGCCTTGGATATGCTTAAAAGACTCTTCTAAATCATCTTCAAAATCTGTTTTAAGTCTGCTATATAATCGCCTCAAAAAGTCTGCTACAGATCTGCAATAGATCTACTCATAAATCTCCTCAAACACTGCACTTATAAATTTTTCAGATCTACAATAGACCTGCTCATAGATCTCCTTAAACACTGCACTTAAATCTTTTTCAGATCTGCTCTTAGCTCTGCATTCAATGGGAAATTTTTCATTGAATTGCTTACATATCACATTATATTTCCTGATTTTGTATCTCACAAATGCACCTCTTCACCCAAGAGGGGTGACTCTCCAAGGAGGTCGGCCTTATGTGCATTTAAATAAATTCATGTTATCTAAAACTCTTCCAAATTTGGGTGCTAGACATGATCAGCCCATTTGTAAATATTAATTAATTTTTATCTTCAAAAGAAGGCATCAAGATATGGGTTGGCCCAAATAGAATTTAAATATAAAATTTTTGTCATTGATAGGATAAATTCTGCCTTTCAATGTAGCAGCCTTTGGCCTTCAAAGTATAAACCTTCAGCAACCTGATTTCTTCTTTGACATCAATGACAACATTTCAATGGTTCAAATATTGTTGGATAGTATGATGCATCAAATTTTGACTATTATAACAATTTTCATAATTTCTTTCAATTATCATTTATATATTTGTCAGTAAAATAGTTTCAAAATTTTTGAGATTCTTAACTTTGGTGACCATTTCGCCTTCTAATGTGGCACTCCCTGCTTTGGTAAAACAGGTCATGCCATCAGCACTAGGGTCAAGGAGAATGGCAGGACCATCAAACATAATTGCATTAACAAATCTACGCTTGTCGAGCAGTTTTCCTATATCAAATGTTGCATCCACTTAGAAGATGCCATTGTTCTTGTGAAAGAGGATCACCAAAGGCAAAAAAGTGAAGCAATTGAGATTAACATGCACACATATAGCCTAAACAAGGATGAGGGTTGGGGTCTAAGACATTTGCAGCAACCACTCTTAACCAACCTTGAGCCTGTCAATAGAAAACTTAGTTGACTTCCGATTTTCCTTTTTGGTCGCTTCCTACTCTTAGTTTCCTATCTTCCAATCTTATCCGTTGGACCTCTCACCTTTCCTCTAAACAATCTTTCCAAGGTTATTTTATTTCTTCTCTTTTGTTTGTTTTTTAATTCCCTCATTAGGTATGGTGCTTCTCTTTTAATTTCTAATTATTGTCTCCCCTCTCCCCGACCTCATTTTCCTCTTTCCATTTCTTCCTCATTTGTCTCTTTACCTTTCCCCTATGTCTCAGAACTTAGATTTGTATCTCATTGTTCTCATATTACAATCTTTCCCTCACCCTTATAAATCTCAGTTTTTATTTATTGTTTTTTGTTGGTTTCCACATCTTTTATTCACATCGATTGCTTATATTAAGCTATCTTGGAAACCTCTCATCATTTTGATCTCATTGTCCTAATAATGCATCACAGAATGTGATCAGAAACATTGTTAAAAATTGAATGTACACATTTTATACCAGAAGCTCTTTTCTAATTCACATTAAACTTACTCCATCCCCTTAAAGCACACATGCATACACAAACACATACATCCATTAAGCTAGCTAATTTTTTTGACATTACAACCACTGGACTGTTTTGTTTATTATTTTTGCAATATTTACCATTGTACTCTCTCTCTCTCTCTGCCCCTTTTGTCTATATTGGTACTTAACTAATATGAAGAGCACATCAAATTTAGATAATCTACAAGAAATAAGTTTTCAACAGAGTATCAGAGGTCCTCCATTGTCTACGGAATTTCTCAAAATAACCCTAAGTTGAATCAATAAACAATTTGAAGAGAGCAATGATCTGAAGTCTAGATCCCATGACATATACAAGAGCAAAGCCATAGACTAAAACCTGGCATAAGAAATGCCATGCCAAATCTCATGTCTATAAGTAAGAGTGTGAATTGTAAGCTGCAAAGGTGAAGGTAGGATGTAGACTGAGGCCATGGAAGGAAATCTGTGGAGATTGTGGACGCTATCAAGATTGTCAGAATGGAGTTTTTGGCATTTTTCACACATCGGGGAATCTTGTGTAAGAATCACTGGTGTTACCAGTCATTTGCATTGTTGCAGGCCAGTGGAACGACCATGGAGAAAAATGTTGAAAATGAGGCAAAAGAGTAATGTAATGGAAACTGCCTTCATTCATTATAATCTTCCTCCCAAGTTCCTGAAAGAAATGGCACGTCACCATAGAATGGAATTAACACAAACAGTAAAAGAATCAAGGCAATATGTTAGAATATTCAATGTTCATTCTTCCAAGTTCCCAAAACAAATGCCATGTGACCATAGAATGGAATTAAATGGTATAGGCTTTAGAATGGTTTAGTGTTTTTCTTGGATGTGGCCACTACATATATTTGTCTTAAAGTATCTAACAGAGTAGAGCATTTGTTGCTTTCGAGGCCAACCCATTAAGTGATGAATTCCACCTTTTTCTTGCATCATTAAAAGAAAACTCTGCCAAAACATTTTAGAAAAATTCATGTGTGGTGATTGCATGGTTTGAAGTTCTGGTCAGATCCAATGTTTCACAAACTTAAATAAAAAACTTGGCATGGAAAAAAAAGTCTCCGAATCTTGTTTATAACCAATAACTAGAGAAGAATTGCAACAAAAACTCTTGAGATTTTTTATAAAAATTACGAGTCATGAAAAGAAAAGCCTAAATGATTTTACATAATTATCACTAAAATAAAATATTTAAAGCCACTTAGAACCATTTGAGCCTATACTCAAGTGTTAATTGTCCTGCGTTCTTACCATCAGAACAATGATAACATCCATGGAAATGAATACTAAATACAATATAGTAAATCAAGCAATGCAGACTCATACGTATCAAAGTAAGAAACAATTTAGTAAATAAAGGTGTATAAGAAATTAGAATCACCTAGGATTCTAAGAATACCAAAATTAATAGGCAAAAGCAAATTAGAATGCTGCAGGAATACCCCCATTGAAGGGGTAATCAAGAGAAAAAAAATTGAGACAATCAGTTTCTTGGAGAAAACCCCAGAGTATCTAGGGGTAATCCAGAGCTGGAAGGTGTAATAAATTAATATTTACATGATATTAATGGTTATCTATTATCTGTTTGTAAATATCTTGTAAATATTAGAATGTTTCTAATATTTAGTTTTCTGTAGTTAGAATAGAATGTTTCTATTCTTTGCGATCGTTCCCAGAGGAAACATCGTCTATTCTTTTGTATATATAGATCATTCGATCTCTGTTAATACATCAAGTTTTTACCATAATATGGTATCAGAGCGAAATATTTAAATTTTTACAAAAATTTCATTATTTCAGATCGAAATTATTTTTTTGTGATCTTCCAATTTCTCTTTGAGAAATCCAAAACTCGTCTAGTGTTTGTTGTGTTTTTTTCTACAACCCGTTCGAGGGCTTGTTCATTGCAAAAAAAAACGTGTTGTGTTTGGGCCTCTCTTTGCCTTACGCGTGCGGCCTGTCTCTTCCCTTGTGGTGGTGTTTAAGACACGCGGCCACTGGTCTGCAACCCGTGCAACCTCTGCAACTCGCGCAGCCTCTGCCTAACTCACGCAGCCTCTACCTAACTCGCGCGTCGTTTTCCTGTTCGCGGCTTCAACCCACGTCTTTTTCTACTTGGGTTTATGCACAGGAGTTGTCGTTTTTGGCTTTCAAGCCTGTGTTTGTCAAAAACGACCCCCTCCATGGTCGTTATCTGCTAAAATCTAAGGTCTTTTGCACAATTCTTAGAAAAAAATTGTCATTTTTTTAAGCTTCCAATCGCAACCTGTTTTTTGGTCGAAAACCCTAATTTTTGGGTTCGAAAAAAAATTTTAATCTTTTGTTGTTGGGTTGTTTGACAGCTCAACTAGGTTGTCGTCCATTTTTTATGGGTGCCTCGATTTTTGTGCCTCATTTTTTGAGCCAACAGATTCAAAATCTAACAACATATTCCTTCTAGGTTTTTCAAGCTCTCTTCTAGGTACCACTTCTTTTTTCTGGGTCCTCCGACATTTCGCTTCGAAGTATGTGTCTTCTCAGTTCTACACGTTTTTCACTTAAATTCATGCCATGGCATCACTAACCAATTTACTGCTCGAGGGAAATCAGAAATTTAATGGTCGGAGTTATAGCACGTAGAAGCAGCAGATGCAAACCATCTTCGAATATCACGGCAGCAATCCGGACTTAGCGTCCGACTACAATTGTTCCTTATCAGGTTACCTATGACTAGCAGAATCGGGAAGCAATCATGTTTCTCAAATTATCAATGGCTGATGATCAACTCCCTTAGATTCCATCCGGCAAAACAGCTGCCGAGATATGGGACCATCTCAAAACCCTACATGAGACTTCAGATAAAAGCAGGGCTTTCTTTCTCAAGAACACATTGTTTTCTATTGTCATGGATGAGGGGAAATCACTCCAGGATCACCTGAATCAGATTCAGGAAATCCATGATCAGTTGCTTGCCATTGGACGTAAGATGGAGGAAGACGACATTGTGGTAATCACTCTCAAAAGTTTACCCAGGTCCTACAAGCATTTTATCGAGACTCTCAAAATCACTTCTACTGGTGTTGATCTGAAGTTCACCTATCTTTGCACACTTCTGCTTCAACAAGATCAATGGAAACAACAATTCGGTAGCAGTTCCACCTCCACCTCCACCGAGCAAGCCTTTTCTGCTAAATCCTTTCAAAAGGATAAGGGCAAGTCTCATTCTCAGCAATATTCTCATCAGTCTTCTCAGCAGAGGCAATCTGCTCCAGCATCAGAAGGCTCCAAGAAAAAGAACATTCAATGCAACTACTGCCACAAGTATGGTCACATGAAGGTTGAATGTCGGAAGCACTTAGCTGCCCTATCTAAGCAATCTGGTTCGCAGCCCAAAGCGAACAGCACAAAGCACACTGAGCAGACAAAATCTGACTTTTACGCCTTCATGGCTAAAAGACCAGCAGATCATGTCAAGTTGTCTGCCTTGTACATTGATTCAAGTGCCTCTCGTCATTTCACCCACCGCAAAGACTGGTTCACTGACTACCAGCCTTATTTAGATTCTGTTATTTTTGGTGGAGGGGAAGAGTACACTGTTGTCAGCAAAGGCAACATTCAGATTCAGTCTGCTGGGAGGAATCTCATTTTCCTCCATGTGTACCACGTTCCAAGGATGGAACTAAATCTACTCTCAGTCAGTCAAATGCTGCGACACTCTCCATGGCTGGATATCACCTTCAATTCACATTAGTGCACCATCATTGATAGGGAAACTCAGTCTGTTGTCGCAGTTGGTCTTGAGGATCATGGTCTTTTCAAACTTGCAAATTCTGGTACTTCTCAGGACCTTGCTATGGCTGCTCGGCAATCTTCTGTCAATACACTTTGGCATCAGCGTTATGGTCACTTAAATGTGCGCTATCTCTCTCAACTTGCTCATGACGGGTTTGTCCTTGGTTTGCCAAAGATTCAGACTCAACAGCTTGGAGTTTGTGATGCATGCCAGGCTGGGAAGCAACATCGCACCCCTTTTCCTATTGGCGATTCATGGCGGGCTTCTCAGGTACTTCACCTTGTTCATGCAAATATTTGCGGCCCTAAGGCCACTCCTTCTGTTCTTGACTCCAGGTAATTTTTGTTGTTTGTAGATCATTTCAATAGAAAAATGTGGGTCTATTTTCTTAAAAAGAAATCTGAAGCATTTACTGTATTTCAAAAGTTTAAACCTCTAGTTGAAAAAGAGTCTGGGAAATCTATTATTGCTCTTAGGACAGATAATGGGGGGGGGGGGGGGAATTTTGTTCTACTGAATTTCTAGCTTTTGTGATCTTCATGCCATCAAGCGCCAGCTAACCACACCCCACACACCACAACAGAACAGTGTAGTTGAATGTCGGAACAAAACAATCACCAAGATGGCTAGGTCTACGCTTGAGCACACATGTTTCGAAGAAATTTTGAGCGGAAGCAATTAACACTACAGTCTACCTTTTGAACCGGTCACCCACTGTGGCGGTCAAAGGCAAGACTCCGGAAGAGGCCTGGTCAGGTCGCAAGTCCAAAATCAGTCACCTGAAGGTTTTTGGCTCTCTTGCCTATGTTTGGATCCCTGATGCGTCTTGCACCAAGTTGGATGCCAAGAGCCAGAAACTCATGCTTGCTGGATACATTAGTCTTCACAAAGCCTACCGCTTGACCGACATTGAGACATCTTGTCTCCTATACAGCTGTGACGTAGTCTTTGATGAGCAGCGAGGACCTTTCATGCATGTTTCTCCTATTCCTGATTCAACAAACCAGACTATGAAGGCTCATGATTTGGGAGTTCGCCTTCCATTAGGTCCATCTCCTAAGAGGGCTCCAACAGCTCAAGTAGCTCTAGTAGTACCAGTGATTCCTGTACAGACACCTCCGGCCTCTCCTCAAGGATCACCTAGATATGCAGATGCTTCTCCGAATTTTGGTCCAAATTCTTCTGATGAGGAACCTGATCATAGAGCATTGCCTGATAATAATGTTGGCCCTCCTCCTCTCCGGCCTAAGTGGTGGGCTAGGACACTCGCTGATCTTAGGGATGATGAGCTCATCGAGGGGAGAACTGCTCGAAAGAAGAGCAAACCTACAGAGACTGTCAATATTGCTCTCATGGCCAACATTCACAGTGTGTTTGAACCACAGACATACTCAGAGGCTAAAGGAATTCCAGAGTGGGAACAAGCCATGAATTTTGAACACCAGAGCTTGCTGAAGAATCACACCTGGGTCCTTTCTGATCTTCCACCAGGGAAGAAACCCATTGGCTGCAAATGGGTATACAAAATTAAGTACAAGTCTGATGGTACTTTGGATAAGTGCAAAGCTCGTTTAGTTGCGAAGGGCTTCTCTCAACGTCAGGGCATTGACTATGAGGAAACTTTTGCTCCTACAGCAAAAATGAGCACTATCAGATTAGTTCTAGCCATGGCAGCTCAGTTTGGCTGGCAGGTCCATCAGATGGACGTCAAGAGTGCTTTCCTAAATGGTGACCTACAGGAAGAGATATAAATGACGTAGCCTCCTGGTTTCAAGGTTGTTAATAAAGAACACCAGGTTCTCAGACTGGTGAAAGCTCTTTATGGCTTGAAGCAGGCCCCAAGGGCATGGTACATGAAAATTGATAAGTACCTCAGTGATCAAGGCTTCCAAAGGAGTTCTTCAGACTCAAATTTGTACATCAAGACTACTGACAGTGACATCATCCTTCTGGTCATTTATGTGGATGATATGATCATCACTGACAGTTCGACATCTTTGATTCAGGGAATCAAACAGAATTTATGCTAGTCTTTTGATATGACTGACCTTGGCCTCATGCATTATTGCCTCGGTGTTCAGGTTTGGCAGCAGTCTTCTGGTATATTCATTTCTCAATCCAAATATGTCAAGGCTCTATTAGACAAGTTTTGTATGCAGGATTGCAAGCCTGCATCTACACCTATGGAGAAAGGTCTGAAGTTATCAGTCAAGTCTGATTCTCCTTCAGTTGATGACACTACATACAGGCAACTAGTAGGCAGTCTCGTCTATCTCTCTGCTACCAGACCTGATATCAGCTTCCTCGTCAGCTACATTTCACGATTTATGACAGCTCCCAAGGCTGATCATTGGATGGTTGCTAAGCGTGTGCTTCGTTATGTGAAGGGCACTCCTGATTATGGGATTCTCTACTCTCGAAGTCCTAATCCTAGACTCAGTGGATTCACAGATTCAGAATGGGCAGGCTCTGTTGACGATAAAAAGTCAACTTCTGGATATGTGCTTAGTTTGGGATTTGGTGTCGTCACATGGACTAGTAAGAAGCAACATGTCGTTTCTCTCTCCTCTATAGAGGCTGAATACAGAGGGACAGTTAAGGCAAGTTGTGAAGCTGTTTGGCTTCGTCGGATGCTTGGAGATATGCAAATGTCACCAACAGGCCCGACCACTTTGTTTATTGATAACGAAGGCGTTATCAAGTTAGCACGGAATCTAGTCTTCCATGAAAGAACCAAGCATGTAGATATTCACTGCCACTATATTCGGCAATTGGTTGAAGACAGGACAATACATTTGCAGTATGTTCCTACAGCGGATCAGACTGCGGACATTCTCACCAAGCCTCTTGGTCCAGACAAGTTTGCCAAATTCAGAGGAAAGCTTGGTGTAGTGGATAGATTAACCATTAAGGGAGGGTATTAAATTAATATTTATATGCTATTAAAGGTTATCTATTATCTGTTTGTAAATATCTTGTAAATATTAGAATGTTTCTAATATTTAGTTTTCTGTAGTTAGAATAGAATGTTTCTATTCTTTACAATCGTTTCCTAAGGAAACATCGTCTATTCTTTTGTATATATAGATCATTCGATCTTTGTTAATACATCAAGTTTTTACCATAAAAAGGTGTTGACATCCTTGTTAGAGATGCTTCGGCGGAGGCTCATTCTTCTTGTGGACAAGAATAAAAAATGTACTGAGTTGGAGTGGATTTATCAGTTGGGAGTAGGATATTGATTATAGAACAAGACTCTTAGGTTATTATTGCAAGTCTAACTAAAGGAGCTACAGTGAATTGGATATTGAATAATGGCATATTTGAGGCCCATAGTTCATGTGATAATTTTGAAGAGAGTTTCTTCACTCATTGTTATAGGGAATACAATAAAGGTGCTGATTTTATAGCAAAAGGCCAAAGGATTGACCATCCTTGGTGAGCAAAAGGCCAAAGGTTTGGGATTGACTCCTTCCAATTCTTAATTGAAATCATCCTTCTAACCCAAGGAGCGTGTTATAAAATTCAGTAGTCGGATACACCCATGTCCCTCCCCAGGTGTGCACATTGCCATCTGCGACAAGGATACGGCTTGGGCCTTGGATACACATTGGATACTATATCCACACATGCCCAAAAATCTCTGATTTTCCAGCCGTGTTGGAATACTGCGTGATTTGATTTTTAAAAAGTTTGACATGGACATTCCAAAACTTGATTCAAAAAACTTCATTCATGCAAATTTTATTTTATTTTTCTGTTATTTTGTAAAATTTTATTTTTAAAGTTTAGATTTATTTATCTAGTATTTTATATTTAAATTTAATTTTTTTAATATATTTAGATATTCTTCCTTTCTAATTAATATTTAAATTTTACTTTAATTCATCTTTATTTAGATTTGAATGACATGATTATTGATTTAATTATAGATCCTGGTCTGTATATTATTGTATATTGTAACTTGTTAGATTAACTTATAATTATTTATGTAGCAAATATGCGTCTATGTTGCTTTTAGTTTTAAAGTAATGAAAATCTCTTCTACACTTAGAAAATTGTGTTAAATATAACTGTATGTGTTTTTTATGAATGTTGTATCAAGCCATATCCATATTATGGGTCTTCAAAAATGGCTGTATCCATGTCTCATACTTTATCTATATCCATGTCCATGCAACTTTGATACAATTCCATTTCCCCATTTCTAGGGGCCGCATTGCCTTGCAAAGGAGGTGAACTTGCATTACATTTCCCTTCCCATGAGGACATTTAAGTCTTCTTTGATAAAAATAATAAACAAACCTTACTTGTTCAAAGGTTAATAGCTGGTAAGAATAAGAGAGAAGAAAAGAAATGCAAAGCGCCTGATAGAGATGTCAAGCTAAATTTTAATGGAGCCTCTAAAACCAACCCTGGTTTAGTAGGGGCGGGTTTTATTCTAGGAGACAAGAAAGATAAAAGTATGCTAGGAGGATCACAATTTCTATAACATAAAACTAAGAACAATGTGGAGTGGGAGACCCTACTTGCAGGCATACAAGATTCATTTAGGGCTGATTATGTTGATATTATGGCCTTAAGGCAAATATCGACCACCTTGGATAATAATAAATATATAGAGCATATATTTATTATAAATCGATATATATATATATATAATAATAATAAATATAGAGATATTTATTATTTATTGTTTATTAAAAGAATCGATTTAATATATATTTGAATGGAATAAATAACGTTTATTTAAAGGGCCCAAGTCGGCCTCTTGGTGAATTTAAATAAACTTAGTTTATTTTAATAGCCCTAGTCGGCCTCTTTAAGAGCCTCCCCATTCACATATATATGAGGATCGAACAAAAACATAACATGTGTTTCTCTCCTCAAGGATCGAATTCCTTATCTCAATTGCAAAGGCTGCGATTTATATGCTCAAGCGAATCCATTAGAGCTGGAGCGAATTGTGCTGGAAGTGCAGGAGCGAATTGTGCTGGAAGTGCAGGAGCGAATTGTGCTGATAAGCAAATGGCATATACATAAATCGGATATGTATAGAAGCAGCGATATAATAAGTCATATATATGGTATGAACATAATAAGATGTATGATGCGATTTGGAGTAAATATGTGATGCAAATCAGACCTGCCATGAAATGCGAATTGTATTGATCAGATCTATAATACAAACATTCAGATCTATAATACAAGCATTCAGTGACCAGCAAACTGTATTCATCAGATCTGTGAATTGGAAGGTTGCATAATGAAGAAAAGTGCAGATCTATAGCACCATTAAGGGTGAAACTTCTAGATCCTTCAAGAAGCAAATTAAGGGGATATTTGTGTGCAAATTTAAAGACCTAGGGCAGACTTGAAGGAGCTATCTTTAAAAGACAAACTTGGTACAGATTTGAAGGCTTCATTTTCGGGTACCTTCTTTGTCATTACTATTTTATATCCTGTGCTTAGTGTTTGGAAGACCTCTATAGTTTGCATTTTCCTTGCATAAATCTGAAAATATCAACAGATTATAGAGATTCAAATATAAGGCAACTCACAAATTGTTGTAAATGCTATTAATAGAAATTTTTGTCCTAACTGATCTCTAAAGGTGATACTAGAAGAAGTGTTGATCTAGAAAGAGAATTTGTTTTCTTTTAAAATTTCCCATTGCTATAGCAAACAAAATAAGGTTGCTGGCCTCCTAGAAAAGTTTAGCACTTTGCAAAATTCTTTCTAGTTGATAGAAAGCATGGAGGTCGGTGAATGGGATAATCTGCACAAACAAAAATAGAGGAATGCTCTTGGTGTACATTTATTTCAAATTAGAGTGAAGAAGTTGTTTGTGGTAAGATCACGGCAGTAAGGTAGATAGAGTACTACCTTTCGCATGCTTTGGATGATGCATTATCAATTATAAGTATGTGAAAGAAAGCTATGTGGATATTTTCAATAGAGTGTGTATACATAAGTGTAGGTGCTGGTCTCTAGGAAGCTAATGACGCTTTACAGTTTATATGGTTGGTGTTTACTTTAGCAAGGTATTTTGTGATCATGACAAGTTGCTCCTCTTCTTGAAACGCCCTGAAGTGAATGTCATGCCCCCATCAAATTTACAAGATCGCAGCTTTAAGATTACAGCCCTTAAACTCACAACCTAGGCATTTGAAATGAGGATGGCAGCAATTCTATGGAGTATTTGATTAAAGAAGAAAATAAAGAATATTAAGGGCAGAGATTTCCTAAAATGAAAGATATTAATCAAAATCAAATTAAGAGTTCAAGGCAGCAATTAGGAATGAAGGGTTATACTCTTTTAAAAGGTAGCAATTGCGAAAGGTTGTGATTCCCTCAATGATAAGGTATAAAAGGGAAAGATAATTTCATGAGAAGAGAGAATCAATCAAGCATTCACTCACCAATCCATCAAGAAATATCAATCAGCAAAGATCAATAAAACAATCAGCAATAAATAATCAAGCATTCAATCTAAAAATCGAGGAAGTGACTTGCAAATAGGGAGGACGAAAATTCTTCCAAGTTCACAAGAGATTAAGGACAAAAATCCTTGAACACTCTTGGCAAGTTACGGATGAGACCCCTTGATATTACCACTGGTGAATAGGGATGAAAACCTCTGACTCGGCAGAATATAAAAGCATTTCCTAAGAATTCAAGATATGATTGATTTTACAAATTATGTCATGATTTATTGATCTGAATATTATAATAAATCATAATTTTTGACAAAGCCATTATCATTTAAGTAAAAGGATTATTGGTTTAAGTCCAAAATCAGGATTATTATAAAAAAAGGACATTACAACGAAGGCTGGTCACATATCACAAAGTGAAGCTTATTTGCAACTGCAACTCAGTGGCCAACCTTACGATTATTAAAGAAGATCTGGGCAACAAGGATTTGGAGGATAATGGTTTTTTAAAGTCTAATACAACCATTTTAGCAAAATTGAAGGATAATTTGAAGCAAATTATTGGTAAAGAAGTGTTGAGTGATAGTATTCTACTGGTGTTGGTACTGAAGCCTTTGTTCAAGGAGATAAGAGGCATTGAAGGTTGGGTGGGGTTGGAAGTAACAGAAGAAATCTAAAAGTAAGGTCCCAATGGAGGATGAGATAGATCACATGCTAAAATAGACGAGAATGGGTATTAGAGATTCGAGAATTAAAGTGAAGATTTTAGAGAATTTCATACAGATATGTATAACGTGATGAGAAATATGGTGGTTTCAATCCAAAAGGGGCACCAGAAATAACCGGTGGTGACAAAATGCCTTTCTTGAAACATAGTTTATTGACAAGAGTTGTATGATGGGATATGTTAGTGCATGGGATAAAATTTCATGAGCTGGTAAGAGCGATGGACAAAGCCGTGGAAGCAAAAGTAGAACTCAACCCAGTTTCAAGCTCAGGCATGTACAAAAGGGCATATGGATGCTGTCAATTTGGTTCTCTGGGTAGCGGTTCTGTGTAGGGTGTGCAACAAGCTGAAGTTTAATAGTGGTGGTGTCTTGGCAGTGCTCTGTCTGCAAGTTTGTGATGTTGCCATAGTTAGTTATTATAGACTTTTGGCCCTTTAGAATCTTTAGATAGATCTTTGGTTCTGGTACCTCCTTGTTCATGCAGTTTACACTTTTCATATGTTGTTTTTCTTAATGTTGCTAGGATTAGACCCTGTAAATAGAATCCAATATCTATATTTAAAAAAACTAAAAATGAAACCTCAAGATGGTATAATGTGTTTGTGGTGTGACAAAAGCAAAGATGGGGACATGGCGGTGAGAAAAAGGATTAATTCTTTTTCAATGATCTGGTGTGGGTGATGGGGATTATATTTGGTGGTGGAAAAAAGTTCTTTGAGAGGTGGAAAGTTTTGTGATATGTGAGCTCTGATGAGGTGGAGAATTTGAAAATTGAGGAGGCTCCAAACAGAAGTTCAGAAGACGAAATTCTACCAGTATACAATCAAAAAAAGTATTTGGCTTATTTGTGGATGGGCTGCAAGCTATCCATAGAGATGCACAATTGGAGGTATAAAGAGATACACAATTGGAGGTATAAAGAGATGCACAATTGGAGGTATAAAGCCTTTGCTGGCTTTTCTCATGTGCAAAAGAGCGGTTCATTCAGAAAAGTGGTCTTATTTAGAACTTAACATGTAGTTCAAATTTGTGGAGGATTCAGAATCAAAGAGCAAAGCCAAGGAGGATGGATGTCCTATGGATGCTGTGCATGCAAGAGAAGGTCTGATTGCATCTACCAGTTGTAGACCATGAAAGGCTCCAGTCATTTTGGATTGAGCTTTCCTGCATGTTTCTTGCAGGAGTTGATATTTTCCATATGCTTGGATGGTGCAAGGAGGTCTTGTCCTTAATATTCCTTTTATTGATATGACATGGTTGCGCATGTTGTTCTTGCTCTCTAATGAGCTGGGAGGCATAGGATTCCTTAAAATTTGTGTACTCATTTGGTGCTCAATCCTCACTATACCAACTTTTGTACTCATTAGCTTTGGTAAAATTATATTTTACAGGAAAAAACTACAATGGAACACAACTTAACAATCCAATAAAAGACATGCTGCAGAAATATATTTTATCATTTTGTCCCAAACCCATCTGAGTTTATAAAATGCATCTAGAAGGGGCCCACGTCCTGTGTACAGCTAAGACAGAAAAAACAGAGTTATTTTATCCATTGCTTGCATTAAAGTGAAACTAGAAGAAAGAAAAGGAAGTGTTCTGTTATTGGATACTTACCAAAATAATGCCATTTAATAAAATTACAAGTAACATAAACTAATTAATCAGTTCGTAAGTTACATTCTCCATACTCTCCACAAAAATGGAAGCCCGGCCAATGAAACTGGTTGAAGTCTGTAAGTGCAAATAATTATAGCATTTCTGAAATTATGATCTGCAACTTTATAGTAATAGGTACCTCTAGCCGCATATAGCATGGCCAATTCTTGAAAGCGGATGTCATAACAAATACCTATCCCAATACGTCCCACATCTGCAAATACATTTCAAGAACATTTAAAAATCATCATCAATCATCTATCCTCCAAAATACATTGTAAAACACTATCCATATGCATGCATTCAATGGGTGGTACCCAAAAATCATAACATGCACACGCACACGCACACGCACACGCACACTGTATGTTGTATCAATTTCATAATAATAGGCTGACAGTGCTATTCATAAAATATGCTTAATTTAAAATAGCATGAAACACATCAGAAATGAAGAAGGTAAGATGTAGAAGATCAATAATATCTTACTGTTGTTACATACTGAAACTGCTGATATCAGGTTGAACTGAACAGTGACTTTACAAAATCAGAACTAATACAAGATGACAAGAGTCACATTCAGGTCAAATTACATAAATAAAACATTCATTCAAAAAGCTATCCCACACATGTGGAATATGACAAAAATTCTTTCTTCCAAGTATTACATAATTGCTATAATTTTATAGAAGGGTATTATACTATTATTAATGATGAAATTAAATGCACAAAACTAAATGTTTGGAGTGCCTGCCTTTATTGGTTTCTGACATTTTCTATCAATGGAAGGATCGCTAGATTCAAAAGCACTAGTTTCTTCTTTGAAATTGGGGGTAATAGATTTGATGTGAATTAACTGGATATTTATTTACTTGTAGATATGTAAACGTTACTAAAACTTTCATTTGTAATCCTTTGTGAGCAATGTACATTAAAGTTTGTTTTTATGGTAGTATTTCTAGCTCTTGACCACATGGGTAACTCCTATTACTTCTTGATCAAAAATAGCATCAACAAAGAGGATTTACGGGTGAAATTAGCCAACTACATGGCTCGCGTAGTTGGCCATCCACATAACTAATTTTCTG
Organism: Thuja plicata; assembly: GCA_018584345.1. Taxonomy (NCBI): domain Eukaryota; kingdom Viridiplantae; phylum Streptophyta; class Pinopsida; order Cupressales; family Cupressaceae; genus Thuja; species Thuja plicata. Next base: position 3,423,045 of record MU223908.1, on the reverse strand, counting down.
ACTAATGGAAACATAGAGAACCCTGGTAATTGTATGTAATTATTAGAATGTGGAGGAATGGAATAAACTGCATAACAGGTTTTGCATGTCTGTATAAAGCTTCTGAGATCAAACCTATGGAAGACCTGCTGGAAGTGACTGCAGCTGTAGAGAGAAGTTAGTTTGTTTTTTTCTGACAGGATTATTTCCAGACCATACAACTGGAGTTTAAACTATAATAGCTTCCATAGTCTGAGCAGCACTCTTCATAGTTTGAATTGACTTAAGTATTATGTCCTTCATGGAGGGTTTTACAGCCTCGAGGTTTATAGTTTGATCAAAACTGAAACTGTTACTTGCATTAGGAAATCTTTCAGAGCAAGGGTTTGATACACTATGCTTAATGCCTTGTAGTTTTTTTTTTCCGAAAGTAATATAGGTTTAGCTTTTATTAAAAGTTAAAACAATATGATGTATATTTCTCAAGCCGTCAACTAATATAAAGTCTATCTTTGTTCAGCTATTAAACATTAGTATTTTTCCATTTTAATTAGCTAATACTGTAAGGCCCACTTATTTTTGTGACCACTGTTGCACTCCTTGTACCCATTCATATACTTTGATATTGTTTTGATTTATATGCTGATACTCAAATAGACATTTATACTAATTGTCAATATGATTTTCATCTATGATGCTTAGTGCTGCTTAATCGTATCATGGTTTCATGCTTGTTAATCCATAAACTGCGGGGGAAATTCCACACACCCAGTCATCAATGAATTGATTCCAATGAGAAGCATTCAACCAACTACCTTAAGTGCACTTGCCATTCGTAACAGTTGCCAAACCAACATATACATGTTTAACTCAAGGAGAAAGTGTACTGCTCAATCATGTTAAAAATAAACAATTGTGCAATCACACATACAATTGCAAAACAAGGTTAACACTAGCACAACCCACAATTAGAAGTAAATTTCTAGGAAAAGTGAGCACTTGCCCCTCGTGTGACTAATCCGCAATCAATACAATGGTTTACATTGCATCTTGTTCCTTACAAAACTCCACTTTCACATATTTGAGCTGCCACACACCCGCTTATCACCCTAAAGATGACATATGTCTACAACAACTCTGCTACAGTGACAAAGATGAGCTACAAACATCATAGAAATAAGAGATAGACTTCTACTGCCAACTTCATTGATGATGAAGTCTCAAAAAACCTCAATAAAAATGAAGGTAACCCCTAACCTGGCTAAATATAGATGTCCAACATGCCTTCTTGGCATCAAATGAGCCCACACATTTCTCAAGTTCTAAGATGGACTAAAACCAACAATTACAGTCCATGCCCAAGCAAATATGGGAAGGCAAAATAAAATCTCCCAACAACTATTCAAGCACAAGAAGATGAAAGATCAAATGTTGAAACTGCATTTAGAAGGCCAAATATTACAAATTCCAGCTCACTACCTGCCCAAAGATGTCTTCTGCTTTGGCAATGAAAAAGTTCATCGAGACAAATGGAAAATTCATCACTTCCATGAAAAATTGACCAGAAAAAACTCACCAAGTATGCAACTTAATAATAGCCTTGACCTAATTCTACTAGAAGCCATATCTTTTGCATACAAACTCATAATTAAGTGTCATTTTTTAAAAATTGCGCAAGTTTTCAAAAGGAATCCAAATATGCAATCATATCGAACTTTTGATTCCAATTTTGCAATGATAATTAAATGTTGTTGTGTATTAAACAAAGGAGAGGAAAACTCCTTATATAAACAACTACAAGATCTTTCCATAACAGAAACGATCGAGAAGTAGAGACAGAATAGAAAGTTACTAAACTAATTGACTGAGTTACGAAAATAGAAAGTTGCTAACTAAACTAACTAAGCAACTTAAAAGACTTAAAGTGACCATTATAAAAAATATATTGCAATATTATAATACCCTACCTTAATAGTCATTCTATTAGTATTAACAACCCTACAAATAGAATCTGCTGGTCATTTGGCCATGAAAGCATAGAATATTGACACCTCTTTGCGACATGAACCTACTGCTGAGACCCTCCTTGGTTGCACTTATGATCAGCCAACCGCTTTCTACAAAACTTCTGGACATGACCAAGTTTACCACAATAATGGCATGTGATAGATTTTAGACTCATTGAAAAATCTGTGCTTTGTCCTTTTTGTTGAGTGGAGCCTTTGTCCTTAGCAATAAACACCTATTCCACATTGGCATTCTCACTAATGCTACCAAACTGATGTTTCCACCTAGCTTATTGCACAAGTCATCAAACTTTAAGTCAACATTAGTGGAAGTAATGTTGAGAGTTTTGATGAAGTGCTCATAGGATCCTGGTAAGCTTTTCAAAGTGATGACCACCACACCCTCTTCTTCCATCTTGCGACCTATGGTCTCCAATTGATCGCCAATGTCTTTGATCTTTGTAAGATGATCATATAAAGACATCTTGTAATTCATCGTAATTGAGAACAACATATTCTTAGGGAAGAAAGCTATGCCTTTATCTAACGTCTCGTGCAGACTTCAAGTGACTCAAAACTCAATTACGCTCATCAAACTAGTCCTAGTCTTTACCCGCAGCTGTGGTACAAGTAGTTTTATCAAGAACAAGCTGATCAAGACACTGATACTCAAATAGTGAGCATCCTCTACTTCTAGGTATTGTAGTTCTTGTCGTTGAGCCTCTGAGTACCTTCCAACGTGATATTGGGTAACAAAGCCATCCCTCCCGCTATTCAAAGACACGAAAACCAAGATCAACTTCTCAAAAAACTTCGATTTGTTGATTAAAAATTGGTCAAAAAACTTTGAAACCACGATTTTGCCAAAAATATCAAGAGGAGCAGCTGAAAACCAGCACCACTATTTTGAGGAAAAATCATCAAACCCTCGATGCAACACTATTTTGTGAAAAAAATTGGCAAAAAACCTTCATTTTGTGGAAAAATAGTAAAAACTCAATTTTAAAAAAAAATTGATATATCGTCAAACAACAACAAAACTCACGATTTTGAGGAAAAAAAATTAGAATCATCAAAACCCTAGATGATTGAAAATCCACAATTTTGTTATAAAAAATGCCAAAAAACATAAAACCACGATTTTTTTGGAAAAAATTAGGAAAACCCTCTCATAGAAACCCTAGGCCGACCATGATTTGAAAAAATTGCCAAAATAGAGGTTGCAAGCAGCAAAAAACTTAAGGAAGCTATGAATTTTCTTAAGGGATTAAGGAGAGAGATGGTCAAGAATGGCATGTTTCTTCCCTATATCAACTTGCGGAATGAATGTATCCATGATGTGTCCAAGATGCTCTTCAATGGAAAGGAACACCTATCTACACTAGCATAAAGTTAGTGTTGGAGAAAGATCTTAAGTGCTAGCAAACACTCATCTAGGGGAGATGCTATTCCAAGATGATTTATCCTCTTCAAGGCAAGGAACACTTATCTAGGCTAGTGTAAAGTTAATGTTGAAGCAAGGTCCAAAGTATTTGTTTGATTGGTGCAACTGTGTCTTGCTACATATAAGGTGTAATTGAGGGAAACCACAACAAAGTATTTGACAAAATGGCAAAATATGATATTTATCCACTATTCCACAAGGATGCATCCCCCCTAAAAAACCCCATGTAACTTGTACTAGGACGTTTCTGAGACTTGGAAAAAACATCCCCCCACATCACCACCACCTTTGCCACCTCCATCAAGGATGTCGTTAGTTCGCTTGCTATATGGCACATGTCATTACATATTGATTGCAACCTTAACTTTGTGAAAACTAATTTGCCTTTCATGTGACACTAACAAAGATGTTAGATTGCAAATTTTAGTTCACCTCAATTTGTACATCGGGGCCACCCCCCCCCAACTGCTCCACCACCATCCCCTTGCCATCATCAAATTCACACCCTTGGTCCCCCCATTCCCGCATCAAAAAACTTCATGGAACTATGTACTTGTCAAATGCATAAATGTGACGAGGGCATTGGTGAGAACTTATTGCATAACAATGGACTTGAATGTGGTCTTTCATTTGTCATCGTATTGTCAATTATATTGAGTGGTAACTGAACTTTATATCAGCCTTGGTGAAGTAATCCACCATGAAGATTATTGAGGGTATTGCATATGTGCAACAAAGGTTAGTGGTTCCTAACAATGGTATTGTTCACAAAAGTAAAATCTATGCAAGGTACCCATCTTACATCCTTTTATTGTGCAAGATCAATGGGATCACATGCCAAAATGTTAGATCACATATGGCATTTATCAAACACTACTAAATTTGATAAAATCTTATCGATTTGCGAGATGGATTTCATCCAAGTATCTGCATACTTGTCTTGAGGTATGTTGACTTGTCCCTATTGGGTCGACTAGATAAAGGAAGATAGTAGCCTTGAAACGAGATTAAGTTATTCTTAGAGTTGAATCAAAGTATGATTTTTATGAATGATATATCAACTTGAGGCACTGTTGGCTCTAACAAGACATCTTTCTCTTCAGGATAATTTTAGGTCTCAAGCACTTGGTAGTATTGATCATCAATGGTGATGATGGCCCCTTGTGACCTCAATATAAACATGTCTCTCCCACATGAACAGCTCACCGTACGTACATCAAAATTTCCACAGCCACTACATTTGCCAATGACTTCATCTCTAGTGGATTGATGGGTATTGGAGCCTCCACCAAGTCAATTGCATTTCCCTAATGTCAAAGCCAACCAAGTCAATTGCATCTGTGGTGAGGTGTGGTAGTAAGTTTTAACCTGTCAAAGGTGTTGATAAAAGTGAGATTCTTCTAGCTCAATTGCCAGCAAAGAATAATGAGGTTCACCTTGTACCTATGTTTGACAATGGAAGTGGCACTCCTCTGCATGGTCAGATAATGAAATCATGAGTAACAAAAAAATGAGTAAAATATTGGGTTGCACATGGAATCTATGATGCCTCGAGTTCGTATAGCATAACATTCATCAGTAGATTTGGTTTCAAAGTCACATGAATTTACTTATTCACCTTGAGATATAATGTTAACATGTTGCTTCTATTGTGCTAAAGATGATGAGTTCTATTGGCATAGATAGATGTTATTGCGGTGAGTTTGCCTATCAGAGTTACATTTGGCACTAGGATCCTATCATTTTCCATAGTTACTAGGATACATGGACTACTACCGGTACAGGAGACGAAGATAGGTACTTGTACGATATTTTCCAAAAAATGAGAGACAAAATTTGAGGAAAACAAAACTCAAAAAACTATTTCATTTTTTTAAAATACACAATGGCTAGATAACTTCAAAAAAATGTAAAAGATGTTTTTTGTCAATTTACCTGCATTGCTCATTGCCAAAGTTAATTCTCAAAATCCATTGTGAATGTTGTCTGGATTGGCTCAAACACCGGATCGAATGTTTACAATGGAAACTTGAACTTGATGGTAGACTTTGTCTGCATATACTCCTACATCAAGATTCAGCTCAACTGTTAGTACTAGAAAGCTACTGGCTTGAATTCCAATATGCTTCTCTATTTTAAATGGTCACCTAGAGACTAGACTACACATGTTGGGACCTCAACCATGTCTCCATACCCACATCCTCTAGTGCCAATGCTTAAATATAAATTATAAATTAGTCATATAACCTTATTGATTTAATACTATATCTTCACACCAAATGGCATCCCCATCCTATAACCCATACCAATGCCTCTAGATGACTATGATATTTCAAATATCTTAAATATTATCAGTTACATTGGCAATGGTTTGTATTTTTGTCACTCTAACAGAGAGACGCGTCTCCACCTCTCAAAGACGCGTCTCGAAGACTTTACGTGTACCTAGAGACCTCAAAAATGAGCAAAGACTTCATCTCAACGTCTCCTGTCGTACCCTAGTCTCCCGCCAAGTTTTATGGTGTCTCTCGCATGTCTCCAGGCAAAAAAGGTATGTTAAAATCGAATCAAAAAAATTTAACATCATCTTCCACCGCTAGAAGCCCAAACGTTGCTGTTCGAAGCCCTAGTTGACTGGTTTTAATGTTCAAAGATAAACCGTTCCATTGTTCTTGTTTTCAAAGCTCAATGTTATGATAATTCTTGGAAATTATTAAATTATATTAAAAAAAGCTGCCGTCTCCAAGTACCCATCTCCTATTTTTTGAAAATTAGTCGTACCAGTACCGGTACCAGTCTCCAAGTCTCCCCATCTCCAGGTGACCTTGATTTTTGTTTTTTCAGGTTTGCTGCCATAGCCTTTGTTAGCACACTTCTACAGTTGAGGATGATTATCCAAAACCACAGTATTTAGACAAGTAATGATACTTTTTAAGTATAATACTACTACTTAGTCCAATTTTGTTAGCTGGATTCCTGACTGCTCTCTGCACAAAGGCAGTAATGTAAAACTTCTCAAACTTTCAATAAGATAACAGAATCCTTTTTAATCATCTTTTCTTATGATAAAATTTTAAAAACAAGTGCAGGTGTCCAAAAACTTCCAAAACCTGGACTAAACTCTTTTAGATAAATTGATGAAACTCTTTTAGATAACCTGTACAGAAATTTCTATGCAGGTTATCCAGATAAGCTTTTGTAAACACGTTCCTGTGAGATTTGATCTTAAACAATATTGTTTGTTCTTCCACCTTTGGCATTGCTTACAGGTTGCAAAACTGGTTCCTATTTGCATCATAAAATGGAGAGTTGGCAAGACAATGAAAAACATGACAAGCCAAGTCAATCAAAATGCACCATCCTGGGTTAACCTGCATGCCTCTTTGAGTCCATGCAAGTCTCGTATTCAAGTCGGACAAATCCATGGCACTAAAATTTTTGCTATCAATTTTCATTTTTTTAATTTTCTAAGATTCTTCCCTGAGCTTGAGTCCTCAAGCAGTCCACTGAAATGCATTGATATGATTCTGATCTGTTTTTAGTTTTTACATATTTATGGCTTCCTTATTTAAAATATACAGTTTTTCTTCATTTGTGCCCCCTTCTAAATGAATAACTTTTTCCTTAGATCTAGCTTCAAAACTTCAACTTCCAGAAATACATAATATTCAAGTATCTATGTTGAATATCCATTTAATAGCACTAATTTACAGGTCTCAGTTTAATAATGCAAACTTCTCCAAGACATTACACTCAGGAACAAGATAGACTAAAATTTATTGTTTGTATTTTAGATAACTTGTGTTGAATGAATCAATTCCGCGCACAAGATTTCAAAATAATGGTAACAAGAAATGAATGTACATGTTTGCTTGCATTAGAAATTCTGCTAAACTTTTTTTCAACTTTATGATATACAATTACTTGTTTGACGTTCCCCACAACTGCTGGGGTATTCCCAGGTCTGAATGTTCTAGATTAACATATTTATGTTGAATATCCATTACTTCGGACCAATTATAGATTCAAATAAGATAGTGCATGTAATTAGCATCAAATGTCTTAAATGTTTTGCTAATTTGGTTGTATCCAACTATATATTATTTACTTGTCAGCTTGTGGGTAGTTGTTATAACTTATAACGCAGTTAGAAACCAAAATTTACTGTTCCAACTTTAGACAACCTGTGTTAAATGACTGAATTAGTTCAGTGCACAGCATTTCAAAATAAAATAATATAAAATCAACCCCCTAGCATCTTAGAGACAGCACAGTAGTCACTAGGCATAATAGATGTTTAGCTTGCATCACTAATTCTGCTTAACTTATTTTCAACTTAATGATATACAATTAATCATTTCCACAACTGCTGGGGTTTTCACAGGTCTACGTGTTCTGGATTAACATGTTTATATCGAAAATCCATTCCTTTGGACCAATTTACAGATTTCAATAAGATAGTGCATGTAGTTAGAATAAAAGGACTCTTTTAATGTTTTGCTAATTTGGTTGTATTGAACTAGGTATTATCTAGTTGTCAGCTGTAGTTGTTAGGACGCAGTTTTTAGTAGTTGTTGACAGTTGTGTTCTGCTTGGCAACTTTCAGGTCCTTTAAATAGGTTTTTTGCAGTCAAGGAATGCAGTCTGATCCTTGGCTGATCATCCCTGGTCTAGTTCTATGTAAGAACCGCATATGAATAGAGATATACTTATTTTACTCTATCCGGTATGCATTGTTATTTCTGTTCATTATTATAGGTAGTAATCTTATCAGATATATGAGTATACAGCACAAACTTCTCCAAGATTTTACACTTGAGAACTAAATATTTAGACTAAATTTACTCTTCTCATTTTGGATAACTAGTGTTAAATGAACAAATAAATTCAATAAACAGCATTTCAGAATAACAAGATATTAAACCAACAGGCCAGCATCTAAGAGGCAGCAAAGCAGTTAATAGGCATAGTTGAAACAAGCAAACATACATGTTTAGCCAGCATTACAAATTCTGATTAGCTTATTTTCAACTTTATGATATAGGTTACCTGTTTCCACAACTGTTGGAGTATTCCCAGGTGTAAGTGTTTTGGATTCCTTGAAGGAAATTTTTCCAGGAATGTCAATGTCAAAAAGATGTATCTGCAAAACCACAACATCCATTGCTAAATATTATATGTTGAAAATGAACCAACCAGAAATAATTTTGCTTGACCTTCACAGCGATGCACATTCTTGTGACCTCTAAGTTCCAGTCTTAAGCAAGAGAAATAAAACATATAAACCCTCTGCTGAAAAGAGGTTGATACTCAATACATGCCTTCCTATGTTTACCCTTCAATTCTCCATCTTTTCCAAATATACAACATGTGTTGTACAGATGATCGCCATTTCGCTCAGAAATTGATCCACCAACGATTGTGATCTGTTTGCTCCGGGCAACTTCAGAAAGCATTGACGTTGAAGGAGATGCACTTCCACCAGCATCTATATCTTCCGCATATACCGGAAAGCTTGCATTTGAATATGGGCCGTTCCATATCTCCTGTCACATAATTCAAGAGAAAATCATGGCTGTAAATTCTCAAACCAATTTGAAACAGAAAAATTGTCAGTTTTCAATATCCATTGAAACATTTTAAAAGGGAAATTCAAATTTTCCAGCTTAGACAAAAAAAAAAAAATTAATTACATTAACACCCATAGATAAAACTGAAATTGGTGTGAAAAAAGATATGAATCAAATATCCCTATTAAAAAATGTATCAAATTTAGCTAAAAACATGAGAATCGCCACAAATCTAGACAATTTGTAATTTTCAAGAAGGAATATTTAAAATTGTATTTGGGAATGAACTTTGTCAGGGTTTGCAGATTTCCATGATTCAGTTGTTGTCTATTTTAGCTCTTTGATCTCTACATTTCTTCTCACTTTGGCTCTCTCTCAATGATTCCAAGTATGAGGGAATCTTACCCTGTTCACTCATTCAGAAATATGAACACCGGATTTGGCTCTTTAATCTTGGAGAAAGAGATTGATATTGTTCTATCAGCTAGTGGCAAGTGGAAGATTCTATCAACCCAAGAGAAGATTGAATTAATGAATGCAAGCCCTTGAAGAATCTCATATCACCAATTTTGATGTTTTGGAGTTTTGAAAGAATGTTTCCACCTTGTATGGAAGGAGTCTGATCCATAGATTCCTCAGCACTTGGCAATCCTTGAAAAAGGAGACTACAAACTACAATCCTATGTAAGGGATATTTCATAGCAATTTTTGTTAATGAATCTATTAGCAAATGGTGTCTTCAGTTAAGGGGCTTATTCTTATCAGAATGCTTGTCTCTTTGTGAAACACTGGTATGTGGGTTTCAAAGCCTTGAAGCCTGAAGGAAATACCCACTACAGCATTAGTTTGGATATGCATGTATGACCTTCCTCAAGAGTTTTGGTTCCCTTGTGCTTTGAAGATGATTGCCAAGTCTTTGGGGCTGGCAATTGAAGGCCATTTCAAAGTAAGGGTCTATTTGTTTTTGCCAAAATAGATATAGAACTTGATCTCACATCCTCCCTTCCAAAGGGCATCACCTTGAAAGCAGGAGAAATTTAATGGATTCAAACTCTGGGTTGTTAAAGTTTGCCTTCTAGATGTTGTGGATGCCATTAGTATGGGCATCTGATAAAAAAAGGTCCAAATCTTCAAGAAAAAATGCAACCGGGAAAAAAAAAGCTTGTTAAAGATACTGAAGATTTTATCAGACTCGGGAAAAAGCCTAGAACAAATATTCAAAAAATAAGAGGAAAATGAACCAAAACAAGTGACCACATCCAAGGAAGAAATTAAAATTGTCAAGAAAACTAAATCCTAAAATAAGAATATATATACAAACAAAAATGAAGGTGTGATGGAAGATTACAATTTAAGAAAAGATCTAGAAGCTATTGGAGGAACCTAAACAGGTAAAACAATAATGGTTTCTGAGAAGGGAATTAATATGCTTAGCCCTTCTCAAATCCTCACCTACCCCCCACCTCAAATCCTTAAGGGTGTTGATAATATTATGGAAAGTAATAACACATGGAATGATTACCAAGTAATTCAATATTAACAAACGAGCAGAAGTCTCCTTAAATAAGCGTTACAACGATTTATCCGGTAAGGATCAGATTGACAACTAAGAAAACAGATTACAACTAAAAGCAATGTTGCCAGGAGACAGATACTACAACTGGTACAGGAGACTGGTACCAGTACTAGTACGGGCAATTTTTCAACATAGGAGACAAGGTAATTAAAGACATCAATTTTTTTATAGTTTAGTAATCTATAGAAAATCTGAAAATATAATGACATTGAACTTCCAAAACAAGAGAAATGAAGTTTAACATGAACTTTAAAGTTCAAGTACACAAATGACAAATGTGTTAAGTTTTGAACCAGAATTGCATGAAAACAAATAACAGATAAATCAACAACACAAACACCAGAGGTACCCTGGGAAAACCCTCCTACTCAAGGGAAAAACTCAGCCACACCAAAAATCTACTTTATTGGATAATAATAATAGAGTCCAAGAACACAACTCATAAACTCTTAAGCTTTTACACCACTAAAGGAATCACAGAACTCCTTTTACATAAAAGTTGTGTCACGGGGTTTGCCGAATTTCGGCCATGAGGTTCGAAATTTGGCAAACTTCAAAACAGTATAAAAAATTCGTTAAAATTCGCTTAGTATTCGTACAGAAATATATCTAGCACTGTCTTTAATAAAATGTTTTAAGGTTTTCCAAGTTTTTTTCATTCCCTGCACGCAGAGGTTTTTTTCCGCATCGTTTTGTGCGCTAATCCTGTTTTATCCTCTCTCAGACGGGCAGGGAAGACTACCCATGGACAAATGGAGAAATCGGGCAGCAAATGATCTGTCAAGCAAAAGGATTTGGAGCGCCATTCCGTCTGGAGAAACCAAAGGATTCGCAGAGTGTATTTATTCGATGGATAATATTTGCATTGTCATGTAGCTTGGTTTTTTTATTTTTAATGTTAATAAAATTATTTATTTATATGGTATTTTTATATATTTAGATAATATTATTTGTATTATTTATATAATAATAATTGTGGTGTTGTCAGCTGTGTATCTCTTTTATTTTATTTTTAATGTTAGTAACTATTTAATTATATTGTGTTTTTATATATTTAAACAATACTGTATAAATGTTAATATTATTTGTGTTATTTATATAATAATAATTGTCGGTCCATGAATCTTTTTTTATTGTTATTAACATTATTTATTATTTTTAGTGTTTTTATATATTTAGATTATATTATTTTATATGTTAATATTATTTTTGTTATTTATATATAGTAGATATAATTTTTTAATAAAAATATCTGTAAATAAATTACATATTTATATTGTTATATATATATATATATCAAATTCTCTATAAAGCGAATTTAATCACGATTTTTTTTTTAACTTTTTGCCCTCGCTGAACTTCATCCGAATTTTATTGTTGCCGAACTCAAACCTTGTGACTTAGCATAAAAGAACCTGCAACTATCCACAGAGTGAATACTACCATACAGAAAAATAGCAATGAACGACTTGTTACTCTATCTCCAATCAGTCAAAATATACATATGCTTTGCAAGTCCATGATGTTCCACACCAAATGAAAGACTACATAACTTCAACAATATCACATAATCTGAGAATCCCCGCCAATGCACGGAAAAAGTGGTCTCTCAATAATGATCAACATTATGATCTTTTTAACTCTCATATGCTTCAGCCATTTCACAACTCATACACAACAATATATGCGATAAGACAAAATTACACAAAGAAATACACTTCAAGAAATTGACAGCCCAATAACATCAACTGCTCACACAGTGCTCGAAACAGTGTCATGAATAAATCATAACATTTGAGAGAAATAATCATGCGCAAACCCTAGACATCACGAAATGTCAAAGGCAATAGTAATCCCAAAGAACAAAAGCCCTTTCATTCCATCGAATCGACGACAGTTATGAAAAATGTTGTTTCCAATTCCAAAACGAAATAAGAGCCACGTCGAATACAATAAAGACCAAACACCATTGAGACACAATCAATGTCGTCGAGTGATGAGCATGCACTCCACCTTGAGCATTTCCCAGCAACGCGATAATAAAACTCCAACTGTCATGCCGCAGAACAATACTCAATAAACTATATCTGTCTCTTGCAGAATACAATCCGATGCTACATAGTCTGACCATAGCAGTTACACACTTCACTTTGAATTCCTCGTGCGATCACTATGTAATCGTCCAGATACTCATGACGATTTGCATTCCTTATGCGATGACTAAGTACCCGACGACAATTGAGTTTCCATCGAAAGGCATGGTCGGTGACAACAAAGAATAGGAATTGATCCATCTCCAAACGCAATCAATTCATTTATGTCAGGAATAATACGGTAAATAGAGAGAGCACGATGTCGTGCAAGAAATCTCTAAAGCATATGAAACAAAAGACAGACACAGTAATGTCTGTAGTAGACCCAATGATAGTTGTTCCTTGAGCTCCAATAAAATCACATCAACTTGCGCTTGAATAATCACAAGTACAAATGATGTCTCTTGTAGCTACCAACATTAACACTCCCTCTTAGCAAAGGAGATATCATTTACAGTTCTAATGTCATGGAGCTCTTAACATGACAAACACAATGGCTACACCCATATGTGTTAAAAGCATAACTTTATTACAGATTCTCTCAACGATATGTCGCCATCTCATCATGACGTTCTCCATGGCTACTCCCAGAGGGTGAATCCATCATGGCTACTCCCATGTATGGAAATGCAAATGAGCACAAGTGCCCATCACAGAATCACTCAATGTGATGTCGTCATCTCATCATGACGTTCACCATGGCTACTCCCAGAGGGTGAATAAACACAAGTGCTAAGTCATGGAGTCTCTCACATGACATCCACCATGGCTACTCCCAGAGTGTAGAACAAGGGCTTTCACCTCAAACTTCTCTCACAGAGAAGAATGCATTAACAAGGGCTTGCACCTCAAACTTCTCCCTCGCAGAGAAGAATGCATTAACAAGGGCTTGCACCTCAAATTTCTCCCTCATAGAGATGAATGCATTATAGCACATAATAAGAGGAGTTGATCCTCAGATTCCCTTTCAGCAAAGACTACCTCTCATCAAGAGCTAAATTCTCATAGCATAGATTATCACGAAAATTACTGTAGACTCCAATGTTTGACCAAACAAGGAGCTTTTGCAGTCACAGTGCTACACGAGCTTGTTGATCCTCTGCAAAGGACTTGGCACTCTCCATCTGCCACTCAAGCTCCCTCTGAATCTTCAAGCACTTGCATCAACCTCCTGACCGCCTCGTCCAAGATTGCCTGCAATGCTTGTCATAGAGTAATGATTTTCAACACACACCTCTGAACCTTCTGACATGCTAGAGTCCAGGACTATCCTCCTCGACCTCATCCCAAATCACTCTATACTGAATAAGATTGTGGAGCTACCAAGGTCAAAACCAGATTGACTGTGCAATTTTGTTCTTTGCAGACTTTAGCACCTAACCTTGCAACACTGCAACTCACATAGATGACATCTTCACTTCTTCACAGAACTCCCTCTTGATCCCTGCTACCTCAAAGATTGCTAAGAGGATCTCTGGAATTGAACTCCCTCTGAATGTTATCTCCTCCTCTTAGAAGAACCTGGTCACAAGACAGTCTGAGTCTTCATTCTTCAGCCTGCATAACTTCCTCACAGGTTGCATCAAGTTCTTACTTCCTTGAATTCCTTATGTAATCTCTCATCATCCTTTTGTTTCTCGATCTGTCCTAGAAAAATTTTAGAGAGAATAGAAATAGTTCATAGAATCAAACTATCCTAAAGAGAAATATATAGATCAACATGATTCACTATTCCCAGTGTTATAACATGAATTAATATTAACTACATAAAATTCATGATCAACATTTAAAGGTACAATCATAAAATACTTATCTCTTTGTTGTTGATCAATTTAGCAATGCTCTTTCAGATTTTGGTCTTCATATCTTTCCCTGCTATCATCACCATGGTCTCTTCTCCTTCTAGATTTCCATCCATTGCTCCACCATTCCCCTTTGTAAAATAGCTCGTCAGATTTGCATGGCAATACTAAGGGACTCGGAATGTATTCTCCTTTATCCCTCACAGCTTCTCAATGTGAATTTAGGACCAAAACTATAACACAAGTTATGTCTGCATTCTTCTATGCACAGCCACCATGTTCTTCCTTTTGTCAATTTCAACTACTGGTAATTCAACAAGAAGCTTTGAAGAAGATTCTTCAGCCTGTACATTAACTTCTACACATATCTGAACTTTACATTGAATATACAGTGAAGATCTTCCCATCAAGAAGAAGCTAATACTATGGGTACTACCAAAAGCGCCTAGAAAGCAATTCCATCGTGTTGAATCTCTTCTGAAGAAATTAATAATTGGACATAGAACTCTAGTGTGGTCGACTTTGTCTCCAATCTCGACATGACACAGAATAGAGTTGATAGACTTCAAGATCTCCACAGTGGTTGATTACAAGTTTACATTGAAGACTTCGATTCACCACAGCAAACATGTTCACAATGTATTTAGCCACACCAGCATTAAGGAAATCTTTAGATAAAATCAGA
This sequence comes from Thuja plicata, assembly GCA_018584345.1. Classification (NCBI taxonomy): domain Eukaryota; kingdom Viridiplantae; phylum Streptophyta; class Pinopsida; order Cupressales; family Cupressaceae; genus Thuja; species Thuja plicata. Next base: position 3,407,890 of record MU223908.1, on the reverse strand, counting down.
AGGAATATAATCTTCCAGCAACACCTCTGACACTCTTTTTCAAACCCAGAAAATGAACTTTCTCTTAAATACAATAAGTGTTCATTCACGCCTTGCAGATTTTTGACAACACAAAGAAACTTACACCATTAGATATTGCACAGGTGCAATCTTAGTAGTGTCACTTTGCAACAGCCAAATATCTTCTCAATAGTTTGTCTTCAAATGGCTCGAGGTCTATGCGAGAGCAAGGAAACTTCTCATGGCAGCAAGTAGATGTAGAACACACTTTAAATCAAAAACTCACTATAACGCACTCCTATAGCATCTCATGGTTCCAAATAAAAATTCCTTCAAATTTTGTTAACATTGTCTCTTTGTCTTCTCAGCAGTTTTGAAACAATTGCAATGATCAGTGGAATGCTGACAACCAAAAGAAATGTTGTCACTCGACAAGAAAGATTTGAGAGAACTCTGCAGTTTGACTCTTCAGATAACAACCGCGATATTAGATATAAATTTGCATGCAAAATTAAACAAAGAAATCCCACAATCCCTCTCCAGCCACAAAACCATTTGAACAAAAGTTGCCCCCACCTCCTCAATGTCGTCACATAGTTGGTTATGAAGAAACTCTGCATTTTTTCTTGCCCTGAACAATATATTGCCTTCAAAAAATAAGGCCCTTGGTTGCATGTTTTTATGATACCAAGTAGTGGACGATTTCTAGCATTTGTCCCTGATCAAGCATAATATTGCATTCTTCTATAGCCCAAAATCTTTTGATTGAAGCAATGTGTTCCTTTAATTGGGTTTTTTCTTGATTGATTAGAGTAGTGTGAAGCTTTTCGTACTCAGGTGGTTTATACCCTACTGATGCATTGTTGATAGCTTGGACCATCTCTTCATAGAAAGGTGAGCAAGCAACATTAAACGATATTCCATTTGCATAAAAGAATCATACAATAGTTGTATCAACCATAGAAGCATATATCTGCAAAAATTCCTGATTATACCCGATTAATCCTAAATTCTGGAGCTTGCCAATTTTTTCAATCGTTGACCAATTGGTGACCCGATTTTCAATGACCTTTTTGCATTTAAAGTGCATTAAAATCATATTAAAATCCCTAAAAATGGCAAAAAGACATTAAAAATCATTGCAAAAACCTACGAAACCCTACAAAATTGACGAATCACTCAAAAATAGGGTTGATTACAAGATGGAAGTTAAGTCAATGAGGAATCGGCTTGGGAAAAAGTTGTAATTGTGTCCCTTTAGTTTTCTTTCCAACCTCTAGAAAACCCTAATCAAAGGAGCGGGGGGAGCAATGGCGATCATCAATGAAATTTGAAAGGGCCTCAATCATCCTAAATTGTCAAAGGCATGTGAGATAGTGTCAAAGCAGCTAATGAATTTGATTTAAATCATGGTTTCACTATGACCCGAGTTCTTTGCATGCCTTGCCCCATGGATTTTGATGAGATCAATTTTATAATTAATATTATACACTAATTTTAAAATTATAATTGTTTAAATCGATCAGATTTCCACAATCCATTGAATTTAGAGCTGAATTTCTGGTTTTGATTGTGTGTGTTTTTTAGCATCAACGTTTCGGATTACACTCCGTGATCCATCATCAGGATGAGCAGAGAGCAATAAGGAAAAATAATAAGATGCAGACTAGGCCACACTCAAAGGATAAAAGAAGGGGGCTGGGGTGAGAAAGAAGGCACGGTAAACAAGGGGGAAGGAAAATAAATGACTACCAAGGGTAAAAAAGAGAAAATAAAACAATAATAATAATAATAATAACCAAGAATTAATAATTAATAATAATAACCAAGGATTAATAATAATGGTAATAATAATAATAATAATAGTAGTAATAACAAAAATAATAAAAACAACAAAGACCACGAATTCGTGTGTTTTGTGCTTTTAATTCGTGGTCTTTGTTGTTTTTATTATTTTTGTTATTACTATTATTATTACCATTATTATTAATCCTTGGTTATTATTATTATTATTATTATTATTAATTCTTGGTTATTATTATTATTATTATTATTGTTTTATTTTCTCTTTTTTACCCTTGGTAGTCATTTATTTTCCTTCCCCCTTGTTTACCGTGCCTTCTTTCTCACCCCAGCCCCCTTCTTTTATCCTTTGAGTGTGGCCTAGTCTGCATCTTATTATTTTTCCTTATTGCTCTCTGCTCATCCTGATGATGGATCACGGAGTGTGATCCGAAACGTTGATGCTAAAAAACACACACAATCAAAACCAGAAATTCAGCTCTAAATTATAATTGTTATGAACTATTATAGATTGCCCTTTAACGGAGAAGCAGCGAATCCCTATAGTTTATAATAAATATTATAAAGTAGTTTCAAAATTTTCAATATTATTGACTTTAATATATATTAATAGCATAGAAGCAGAAATGGCAAAAAATCACGATTATACGTGATTAATCGGGAGTTGGCATGTGCAGTGATTTATTCCCCAAAAAATCAAGATTTTTTGGTCAACTTTCAACGCCTTTTTGTGATTTATCAAGTGATTAATTGGCAAAAAGCGACGGCTAATAAGCAAAAAAAAACCGGGAAACTAGTATAAACTCTAAGAGCGACGTTGACAGGAAAACCCTGCAAAAATGCGACGTGATTCTCTACGAAATCAACGCGTGACATTGAAGACGCAGTTGGGAAAGCTAGGTCGAAAGTTTTGCAAAGTCCTAAACTGGTTAAAAGTCGGGAGGTAGCATGGGAGATAGGCAATTACAAACCAAACTTTCCTCTCTTTCTACATTGAATATATTGTATAGCTTGATTGATGCTATTTCTTTTTTAACATTGATTTTGTTTGTATAAATTTCAAATATTTAACATGTTGCAATATGAAACAAAAGAAGACCATAACAAAGCTGCCGTATTTATTTGTTGCAACATGATCTAAAAGAGCAGGTTAACAAAATTTTGCCTTATTTATTTTGGAGAAAACAAAGAACCCTACAATAATCATTATAATCATTTTAGGCTTGTCAGTTATGACATATAAGTTCTTACGATTAATCAAATTGCTAGATATTTATAACTTTACTCAGTCTCTAAGTTTAACATATATAAAGTTGTTTTGGTATATACATGTGTATATATCACTTCACATATGTGTATATCATGCCAACTTTGTATATAATTACTTATTGAGCATATTTATTAATAGGAACTTGAGAGAATTCTAGAAAATGAATTCTCCTAATTATCAATTGATAAGATTAAAGGGCTTTATAATGAATGGTTCATAAGGCACAACACTTGCTTAAGGTTTTGCAAATGTGGTTGCAAGCAAAGTGGCCTCAACCTTGGAGTAAAAGCCATGATTAAACGTGTTTTAGCTGTAATACTGGGATGAGTGACCTCCCAGGAAGTCTCAGTGTTTCACCTCTATGAGCATCACCTAGATGCAATGAGTGCTAAGTGTTCCATTCATTTTCATGAGAGATGGGTTCTTGTGAGCCACTACTCGTGAAACTTGGGTCAATGAGTTTCACTCAAAACTACGCAGATGAATCCTGATAGCAATATAACAATTTGACTTGTTGTGGAAAATATATCCTACTTATCATTTGATGAGCTTAAGGGGCTTTCTAATAAATGGTTCATAAGGCACAACACTTGTTGAAGGTTTTGCAAATGGGGTTGCAAGCAAAGTGGGCTTAACCTTGGAGGAAACTCCATGGTTAAGCGCACTTGAGCTAGAGTAGTACTGGGATAGGTGACCTCCTAGGAAGTCTCGGTGCTTCACCTCTATGAGCATCACCAAAATGCAATGAGTGCTAAGTGTTCCAATTAGTCTCATAAGAGATGGGTTCTTGTGAACCACTACTCATGAAACTTGGGTCAATGAGTTTGACTCAAAAACTACACAGATGAATCATGATAGCAATATCACAATTGGACTTGCAGTGGAAAATATCTTCTCCTTATCAATTGATGAGCTTAAGGGGCTTTCTAATGAATGGTTTGTAAGGCACAACAGTTGCTAAAGGTTTTGCAAATGGGGTTGCAAGCAAGTGGGCTTAACCTTGGAGGAAACTTCGTGGTTAAGTGTGCTTGTGCTGGAGTAGTACTGGGATGGGTGACCTCCCAGGAAGTCCCGATGCTTCACCTCTGTGAGCATCACCTGGATGCAATGGGTGCTAAGTGTTCCATTCATTCTCATGAGAGATGGAATCTTGTAAACCACTACTAATGAAACTTGGGTCAATGAGTTTGACTCAAAAACTACATAGATGAATCCTGAATGCAATATCACAAATGAATTCTACTTATATGAATATGAAGATTTTCTTTTATTGACAATATTTTGCGAAGAAAGCTTCATTCTGATTTTGAAAATAAGAAAGCCCAAATCATATTTTGGTGCTACTTCAAATCATAGCTTGATTGAAATTTATACAAACAATATCATTGTTAAAACTTTGAGTCCTCCAAGTTTAAAATATACTAGGAGGAGGTTGTGCAAGTGCTTTGAATCATTATACAAGTCCTTTATCATCTATGCTATGGAAATGTCCTTTAATTTTTTATTAAAAAAGTAGTTCTTGACTGTTTTTCTTCAATTTTTCACATTTTTTTGTAAATCCGATTTTTTGCCGATTTACTCCTCTGGTTTGCCGATTTATTCCCCAAACAATTTATGCTTCTATGGTATCAACCACTTCTCAACCTTGCACATTAAACAATCTTCTAACGGGTTTTGAGCTTCCAATGTGTGGTTGCCAGAATATTTGCTGCTACATCTCTAGAAGACACACCCCCCTCTAACTATCTATTTTCCAGGTATGTCAAGGAAAAGAGCATTCACCCTCGTGTAAGTACCTTGCCATGGCATTGGACAATGCTTACATTTGATCATGGTTGTTCCATCTGTACACAATCTCAATACTTCCATAGTGGGTAGAAGCTTTGTTTTCCTCCACCCAATATTCTACATGGAAAAATGAAAATTTATTAGATTTGACATGATTATGCCATTTATTCAAAACAGTTGGAATGTAGGTTTGGAATGCAAGTTTGTATTTAACAATTTGCATTATATTTGCCAATTTTATTTGTCATAGAATCATATATATAATATATATAATTAAAAATATGTTAAATATGAAGCTTTGAGCTCAACTTCAAGCATTTGAATCAAATACAAACTCTGACTCGGTAATGTAGATTAAAACACTTTGATTTCCAGTGACATATAATATATATTATTGAGTCTGCATTCGATTCAAGAGCAAATATTATCAATGAAAATACAGAGTCGGTGAGTCAATAATATTTATGATTTTATCTGGTCAAAACTCGAAATACATTCAAAGATTCAAATATGAAATATCAGTGAAAATTTCAAAATACAGACTCGGTAATATCAATCTGGTCATAATCAGTGAAAAATTCAGAATACAAACTTAGTAAATTATATTGATAATAATGATTAGTTTACTGAGTCAAATACAAAATGAAATTTCAAAATACATGAAGAATAGATCAACAGAGCTTCATACTTATTATATATATATATGAGTCTATGACAGTCTATAGACTCATATATGCAGTACTGTGTCGACTATCATAGAGTCAGACATGCCTGTTGGGTCAAGGTCATTACAAATTAAAAAACTTCTTGTCTGCTATCACAGACTAACCTTCTGGTGTTCGCAAATCCTTCTGGTAATCGCAAAAACTTTTCTTCTTCGTGAGCCCTTTTATTCTTTCTGTATGTGTTAGACTCCACCTTTCGTACGCATTTTTATGTTTTGCACTTACTTTTAATATTTTTTTATTTTCTTGTTTAAAGACATCAGGAGATGCCCAGAGATGGTGGTGGAGCATCTCCTGCGCACAGGGACGTCCCCAACCACGTCCCGGGTATAGGAGGCGCATCTTGGTCCCCGGGACACGTCCCAAGGGGCCAGAGAAGTGTCTCCATGCAACCTTGATTAAATGAACAAAGAATATTCTTAAATTCTATCCTAACAACTTAATTGGCCATTGTAGACTAATATTACAATATTACACTAATAATTTAATACGATCGCTTAAAGGTCAATCTACTAATTACACCAAGTTTATCCCAAAATATTACAAATTTATCAGGACTCAAGGACCTGGTAAGAGTGTCTACAATTTGGTCCTCAGTTGGACAATACTGCAACAACACCAATCCATCTTCTACGAGTTATGCATGAAATGACAATGAAACTCCACATATTTTGTACACTCATGGAAGACTGGCTTGGCAAGCTTTAGCACTCCTTGGTTGTAACAAAACAAGGGTGAAGTCCCTACTTGAGATATGCCCATGTTTGAAAGCATGCTCCAAATCCATATTGCCTTAAATGCTACTTTGACTATTCCCCAATTTTGCTTTTGTCGAGCAAAGAGCTACTACCTGTTTCTTCTTATTGGTCCATGTGACTGTGCTCATACCAAGACTAAAACCATATCCAGAAGTGGATTTTCTATTGTCAACAAAACCTGCCCAGCCTACATCTGTGAGCCCAACCCACCTAGGTTTGTTGCTTTTACTATATAAAATACCAAAGAGGGTCCCTTTCGCATACGCAAGCACCCCCTTTGCTACAACCAAATGTTCTACCATAGGTGTTGTCATGCATCTGGAAATATAACTCACAGCAGAGCTCAATTCAAGTCTCATGGTTGTAAGATAGATAAGGTTGCCAAGTAGTTGCCTGAATATTGACTCATTGATCACCTTTGAGTTAGTTTTGGCTGAAAGCTTCAGCCCTTCCTCCATAGGAGTAGACAAGATTTCACAATCTATCATTCTAAACTTGTCTAGCAAACTCCTAGCATGTTTAGACTGAAAAATAAAAATACCACTACATGTCTGTTGAACCTCTATACCTAGGCAATAATGTAGGAGGCCAAATCTATCACATCAAAATTTGTACTCAAATTTGATTTGTTCAATCAAATGCACCTCACTACCTGTCATGATGATATGTAATGTCCCCTTCCTAACCTATTTAGTTGGGCAGACCGTTAGCCTATTCAGTTGGGTTCCCATAGGCTAGTGAGTTGGGGTTAGGGTTCTTTGGAGGCAGTTGATCCGGCAAGATGGCAGTATCAAATGATTATTTGCATTCTGGTAATTATGTTGAGCGTAATTCCCTTTCCGGAATGATTTTGAATGAGTTTCCCCATACTTAAATGTTTTAAGTGGTCAGCTTTGGGCACCACTAAGCTGGTTGCCAGCATTTCTATTTTTAGACATTTTGGTGGGAGTAGTGGATATCATTAGCCCAATATTTGGATGAGTCTGGTGATTTTATTTTAAATAATGGGAAGCTAATAGTTTAAAAAATTAAATTAAATATTTAATTTTATCATTATTTAGTATATTATAAAATAAAGATTAACTGGGCACCAAAATTAAAGTGCAATGCAAATAGTTAATAAGGGAGGCCTTTGGAGACTTAAATGCACTTTATAAAGTCTTTGATTTTATTTTAATAATTTTAAAAGGCTATTTGGGAGAGGTTGACCCCTTCTAGGAAAATATAAAAGAGAAAGTTGGAGATCATTTATCAGCTAGATTAGACTACCCTCTTTCTTCTATCAGCTAGATTATATTGCATTTGAATAGCATTTAACCCATGAGTATGCATTTGGATAACATGTAACCCCTAAGTATGCATTTGGATAGTCCTTGTGCAGCCTATGTGTTTGCATTTGGTGGTTGATATCAAACCCCATCTTGAGTGGCATGTGTGAGATTTCCCCATCTTGAGTGGCGTGTGTGAGTGCATGAGTAACTTGTTTGATCACCTCCTAGTCTATTGGGGTGGCCTTCTAAGTCCCACAAAGTCGGGTGGTAGATATATCATTGTGGCAGCTGGCCATATTCCTATTGGCACATGTTGGAGAATTTACAATAAATCTCATAGTTTGTTGCTTTGTCGTAGCTTTCATTTCTTGAGAAATTGAGAATTCGTATATTGAGAACTATGTATTATCTGGGACGCACTCGGCATTCTTTTTGGCAATTCCTGAATAGCCCGCATCCACACCTTTTGCTTCATTTACATTCCCCTCTTGATTTATCAAATGAGGATCGCACCATCTTCCGACCCACCTTCTAGGGGCCAGTCTTAAGCAGCCATTCACATTATATCTCTGATTACCACATCAAGTGCAAAAAAAATTCAGCTCTTCAATTTCAATCGGTTGAATCCATTTCCCAGCTAAAGAAGTCAATGGACTTTGAATGGAATCCTCTTGATCGCAAGCAGCTTGATTCGAGCAAAATGTAGCAAATCACCGTCTCCCATATCCAGATCGCCCGCTTGCCCTAAACAGTCCCCAATCTTATACAAGCTATCTCTCAACCAGAACTCTAATGGTAGATAATAATAAATATAACCTGATCCAAATAGGGTTGTCATAGAGATCCGCCTCTCTTGGGTCGAAACTAGGGCACCATTTTTGCGTGTACACTGAATCATTCTCAAACTTCCATGGCAAGCCCTCAATTGTTTCGTCCCACTACCTTTCATTAGCAAAATACATGATGAAAAACTATTTTGGTAAGATGTAAACCCTTGCCTTCTTGCCCCACTAATCACCAACCCAATCCTTGATCTGCCTTCTCAATCGCGCCTGAACCAGGATAAGGACATTGAGACTTTTCTAACTCCAGAATTGTATCCAGAAAAGCCATGTATGCCTCAAAATCTCTTGAGTTTGGCCAGCAACGATTCCGAATGATCTAGACACAAAAATTCTGAGTCCTATCCGATTCCATGTCATTTCAATTCAGACTCCAATTCTGGGATGTTTCATACCCAAAATCGGCCTAGTTCCTTAGCGATTCAATAACTTAGGATTTTACCCTAAGTTGTTGAATTGTTGCCCTATAGGCTCCAATCTGTGTTCAGTTCAAACTCAATCCAAGCATCAGGTCAATTAGTCTGTAAGGTCAACTAGAGTCCTGTCAAACAGACCTAGAGTCAGTCCAAACAAACCCAAGTGAACCTGGACAAATCCTACAAGAATCTAGACAAACCCACAGCCAGAAAGGCATTTCTTCTCTTTTAGGTCAAGTGGCTTTCGAAGCATACAACTTGAGCATGCCAGTTGGCTCAAACAAATAGTAGGGATGAAGAAGAGCTCAAGGCAGAGGTTGCACAAGTGTTATAACACAATGAAAAACATTACACCGTGAAGGCCGAAGCAGCCAAGGGGACGACAATGTTGGTGATGTTCTTTTCCCTACAGAATGCATTTGTGGGGTTTAGTGACCAAATGAATATGCTAAGGTCAAGCAGCAGCTCGAGTCAGAGCTGGTGAAGCTGCTCGGAGCACACATTCAGCTAACAAACAATGATTCTTTGCAAAATGTCCAGCTATTAGCTTCTCCCCTTTACAGCAACATTAAAACACTTTTTTATAATTAAAATGTTTAGCTGTATAAACTTTGAAACTATGTTCATGAATACACACACACTCATTCACTTACTCTTGGATTGAATCAAGGCAAAGTAAAATATGCACATGTGCATGTACATATACAAAACCCAAAACTAATCCAACCTCCAAAAGAAATTGTTGTATCCGCATACCAAACCTCCATACCCAAACCAGAACCAGCAACTTAGATTTTACCTAGTCCAGCACTTTTCAATGACATGGCAAGTCTTAAATGACCAGCCCCTTTCTAACATTAACTTTCTATCTTATTCAAGCACAATATGAACAATGCATTGATGAAGGTATAATTAGCCATGATCTAGTGACAAAAAGAAGCATTGCCATGATGACAACCCAGGTTCAGGCCTTGCTAAAATAATTTCTAACTTTAAAGCAGTATTTGCCAATCAAATGAACAGAAAATCTAGGACATGACTTCTAAGCTTGATGGATGTTCTAAACTTGATGATGGATTTGTGGAGCAATAAAGAGAAGGCAGATGACCATGTGCAACAGTAATGTGTGTTATAATTTATCATCATACATGCACCTGATGGTTACTAATTAAGGACTTACCATTATTCATCAAGTCCAAATAGTCATTTGCACAAAGAGATGGAATAAAATAATGAAAAACTCACAGGCAACACTACAAGTTGAGCACCCTTATCAGCTGCAGCCTCTATAGCAGCACGAGCATGAGCAATATTCCTTTCCTTGTCTTCAGTCACAGATAACTGGCACAAGGCAATCTTGAACTACAAAAAAGCATTAAATAAAAAAAATTACATCAGTTAAAGATTTAGTCTTAAGATAATGCTTTAAAATTTCCCCAGTCCATAGACTTGAGAAAATTCCAGGACAAATTCTGCCTAAATTGCTTCCCCAAATACAAAAATACGAATTTAGAGAAAAAAAAAACACAGGCACTCTATAATTGAAATTTAAATATTAAGATATTTTAAGCTTCCACTCCCTTTAGTGAGGACGAACCCTGAAAAAAAACTGTCACAAATATTTTTGGAAAACAACATTTCGGATTTCTCTTTGTGAAAAATAAATGTATTCTAGCTTGTAAGGGCTTTGGATTGGATTAAATCCAACATATTCATCACTGTTATAGAATTTCACAACGAGCATTAATGTAAAGGTGTGCTTCTGAGATCTGGATAAAAATATCTTACTTTCACCAAACATATTCTATTGTTGAAAATAACCTCATGTGAAGTGATGCCAAATTTATCAGCACAGAACATTCACCAAATTTACCAGGACATTGCAGTCTATGAGAAGAGTACATACTTAAATTTAAAATCAACGCAAAATAAAATTTAAAAGAGTCGATTGGGCCCTGCTCTGGCAATAAATTCGTAGGAGTTTAGCTCCAGAAGCCCACGTTGCATTCTAAAGGCCATTTCATGTTCATAATCCCAAAGGTGGAACCATACCAGGGGATTCAACCCTCACAGGCCAAGAAAAAGAGTTTACTAAACCCAGAAAATATATAGCTAAAACGGGAAAAAAGAGGCACAAATAAATGAGCATAGTCCAACGAAAAGACCTCTGAAAGGTAAAAATATTGCGGTTTCAATGACAGCACACCAAGTTCAAATTCAAGTGACATGATAAAGTGTTGAAAACGGATAGAGTACAGTATTCAGGTGAAAGTCATGAGTGAGTTTGAAGAAGACATGACGAAGTCTTGACATTGATTCAACATGCTATTCCTCCTAATGACGATTTAGTACGAGAATCAAAACGTCGAAAGAAAAACGAGCAAAGATCTAACCAGGTTACAGTAGAGGCCAGGGAGTGAAGTAAATTTAATGGAAGCGATTACCCTAGGATGCAATATATAGGTAAATTTAAATTGAAAATGGTACCCTGGCCGAGGCAACTAAGCGAAAGGTTTTTATTGAAAAAATGGAAAAGAACAAAAACATTCAGAGTACCTTTGAGGAGGAAACTGGTGGCAGAGGCAAAACTGGCGGCTTTCTGGCATCTTCTGCCTTGGCCATTGCACGGATGTTCCGATTTAATTTTATCTGTGGAAACTTGACTGTTTTAGCTGCCCTCAGCTGCGGAGTAGAAAATGTATGGCTAAAATACGGAAATGAAGATTTTGCAGGTAAAGCTGACGATAATTGTAATCTGGCGAAATGAAAATTAATACGAGAGGAGGAAAAGGCAGCCTGTGTGGATGTGAGGATTCTCATTCTGCTGGCATTGCTTACGTTTGATGCGAACTTGGCCGTCAGTTGACGTGAATTCTTTTGATTGATGACAAACTACCAATAGCGACTGGGATTCCGAGTTCGAATGACTAAACTTCTCGGGAAAGCTATTCAGGAGGGTTAGTTTTGGCCATTTGGTTAAATTTTTTCGGATAAAATTTAGGGACCGTCAATTATCGTTCTGTTCTTACAGTAGATTAAGAGACCGGTGGATTCAGTGACCGTTTAGTTTATTTTTTTGTTCAGTTCCTTTTCTTTCATTCATTCATTTCGTTTGAATCTTTTACATACATATAATTAGCAATGGCACCTTAGTGTGCAATGGGAACGCTGTAGAGTTATGAAAAGATCATTTAAGTATTTGTCCCTTTTTTTGTTACTTCCTCTTATCCTTTCTAGATCTCCTTATACCGTCTATATATCTTTTAATCTCTTCCTCTTTATCTCTTCCTTTCTATGTTTCCCTCTCTCACTCTCTATCCCCATATATCTCCCACTTTCTACCTTTTTCTCTATCACTTTCTATTTTATCTTTATATCTCTCATTCTCTCTTCTTTATATAGTTTCTTCTTCCATCTGTACTCTCTCCCTTGTCTCTCTTTCTCTCTCCTCTCCATATCCCTCTTCTTCTCAATCTCTATCTCCACACCTCTTTCTATCTCCTTACGCTATCTCTTGCTCTTCCTTCTGCACCTCTCTCTCTCTTTCTATCCCTATCTCTACCCTCCCTCCCCCCACACACATTATCTCTTCATCTAGACACATCTCCCTTTCTCTATCCATCCATCTCCCTCCCTCTTTCTATGTCTATATATCTCACTATTAAATGTAAATCTATTAATTTGTAGAGGGTGAGATTGTTAAAAAGCATACTAACAATGCAACAAAAAAAAATATTTATAATTTACATTCACTTTCACATTCAAAATGTAATTAAAAATACTTAGCATTTACTATTAAATGGAAATCTATTAATTTGTCGAAGGTGAGATTGTTTCTTGTACAAATTTCAACACATTCGATATAAAAAAAAAATGATATTATACCTTTGATAATAATAAATATTAAATTAATTTAAACTATGGAATACATTATACAAAATACAATTTATCATAATATAAATAACATATTATTAACTTTAAAATTAATTTACTTTTTATTATTTAATAATATTTAAATTTATTTTATTACTTCATAATATTTAAATTTATTTTATTACTTCATAATATTTAACAACGTTATCAACAAAATTATTGAAATGAGCCTGACTTGGCCTCAATCGATAAAACATCTAATTTAAGTCAATTTCCTTTGATAATCCAATATGACTTTTCACGAATACAACACTTCTAGCAAGAAAATTCCTTTATTTAAATATATTTAATTCCAATTCTCTACTACTCAGCCAACAAGTATAATAAATTTAAAAGGGTGTATTCAAATAACATATGGAAATATTGTCTATTGAATTTACTCCAACGATATTGCATTTACATCAATCATAAATCAGACATGTAATGAGAATGTTTGAAGATACCGTCTGCCCATGCGCATCAACCTTCCAACACTGCTCACGCCACCCTGACTATCTCCACGCAAGATATGGGTGTAGTTTCGAAATCATCAAAATTCCCACCTGCAGCTGTGGTGGTAAGGTCTCACGTCTCCACTGGTGTCTAACGCAGCTACCTGGATGTCAACTTCCACCCGTAATAGAAGTAGTATGCCCGCATCTTAGCTGGTACCCAACACGGCCCCAAACATCAACTCTCACCTGCAGCAGAGGTGAGATACTACGCAACCCCAGCCTGTGACTTAATGTGACCTCTTGCGTGAGTGTTGATTGAGGTAGAGCACGGCCAGCAGTCACCCGCGTTAAGCTAAAATCAATCCGCACCAGTCAGCAAAGAAATCTGTACACAGTCATGATGCATATGCCGGCTTGTTAGTCTCTTGGCTGCTATGAGAAACAGTCTCTTATGCAGACCCCAGTTCAAAGAACTTCAGAAGTCAGAATGACTTTCTTTCCTTCCGCCACAGATGAACAGTTCGAAGGAAGAATGCAATCGATTATACAACAATAATCGATTGAAGACAATTGATTATACAACAACAATCAATTGATTATTAGCTCAAGAAGAATCAGTCTTCGAGAAACTTATTTGACCCTTCAGCTAGGGCTTAGATAATTAGGAACAATTCCCAAGAACAATTTTTCAATAATCAATATTCGATAAGGAATCATAAGTAACTCACATGGCAAAGGCATTGCTGCTATATTTGTCTCCCTGGGGTCACAAACCAACCATTATTCTGAGGCGAGTGCGGCAAACCACACCTTAAGGCTAGCCCAGGAAATGGGGATCAAGAATTTGTGGTTAGAAGGGGATTCAAAGAACATCATAGATTGCTTGAATGAAAAGAACGAGCCTGCGTGGACAATTGAGAACATAATTGGGGAGTGCAGACAAATCCTCAAAACATTTGATCAGGTCCATGTGGCACATAAATACCAGGTGGCAGACATGCTGGCAAATATGGGAGTCAAGAGTGAGGGAGTTAAAAAGTGGAATGACAGGTATAATTTACCGCCGAAAATCTTAGGTATCATTGAAAGCGATTGGGTTCCGAGCAAAATCAGAGTTATTAAATGATAATTATGAAGAGTTATGACAGATGGGGGAAGAATCACCATATGATGTGCAAGTATGGGAGAGGCGGAGGGATTATCATTTTATGGTCTCGTCGGCACACTTGGAAGCATAAAATTGATTATAGCATTCACGAGGCAAAAAGAAGTCTCTCGAAACATCAACTCAATATCACTTGGAAACAGAGGGCTTTTAGTGGGAATTATACCAGAAACAGAGGAGGCAGAGAAATTACAGAGATGGTGGGAGAAAGGCACAGGAGGGAACCGGAGAAGGAAACTGAAAAATGGCGACGTAGATCCAAGGTTTGGGAGATTTTGAAAAAGGGTGAAGTGACTACCTTCATTGAGCATCTTCATGGGTGGAAGCCCTCAGTTACGAAGATGATGGTGAAAAGTTGGAATGAAAGGCAGGTGAAAATTGATGGGGTGGATTTTATGGTGACGGAGGAAATTGTGTCGGCTGTGACTGGTATACCCATCATTGGGAAGAAATTTTATAGGGATAGGAAGATTTCTAGTCAAGCTCTGACGGATTTTGTTAAAAATGCGGAGGAAAAGAAAGCACTTGTGAAGAAGGGCACTTTCTACCAGCCAAGCTCAATCAAGTTTCTGTGGAGATTCGTGTTGCGGTCAATTATCAAATTCATCTCTCTGTATACGAGATTCGACCGCATCAACACTCACCACTCCGTGCTACTCAACCATTTCAGGTATGGGGCAAAGATATTCATTCCTTTCTTCCTATATTCGTCCATCAATGAAAACATTAATGACTATAAGCAGAAATACATTAGCAACCCGACTTTCCATGAGGGTTTATTACTGTTAATTTATGAGTACTTTAAAGCTCAAACTATGGGGAAGGAAATTAAATGTATGGAGGAGGGAAATAATGAATCTGAGGAGGGTTCAGGTGAGGATTATGTCCCCTCTGATACCGAGGACAGTCGAGATATTCACTCGGAAACTGAGGAGGAAGAGCCTCTACAAACGAAGAAGGGGAAGAAAAGAGTTAAAATGGAGTCTTTAAAATAGCACATTGAGATCTCCTCTGACAGGGAGTACAATGAAAATGCGGATGGGATGGAAATAGAGAACGAGAGTTCTGGAGAAGAGGGAAAAATGAAACAAGGCGAGAAGCAGGGGAAGACGGAAGTAAAGAGGAAGATAACAATCAAACTGTCGGCTCAGAATGAGGAGGCAAGCTTAGGGAAGAGGGCAACGAGGTTCAAAAGAGGGAATCAGATTAAGGAGGAAACCCTAAAGGAGAGGCAGGACAGTCAGGAAAATATACAAGAGGAGAGAGACGAAAAAGAGGATAGTCAAGGGAGGGGGAATGAGAAGGATGATCAGAGTCAAGGTTTTGCAGAGTATGGGGAAGATCATTACACCTGCAGCATTATTGGCAAAAATAAGAAATTTCTTTGGAGGAATTTTGACACGGTCTCTGCTAAAATGGGGATAAAGAGAGAAATGGTTAGGACTTTGGTTAAGGAGAACAAGGAGGACAAAATCCAGATGGAAGAGTTAATTGATCCAGCTCTGGTGATTCTTAGTGACAATGCGAGGGAGGATCCTCACATGGACGTGCTGAACAATGCAAAAAACAGTGTCATTGATAGCTACAGAACCACAAAATGGACCTTCTACGAAATCTACGAGCTGAAAAAAAGAATGGACGGGATGGAGAAAGATAACATAATTAACAATAACAAGAACATTGTGGAGGACAGGGAGCTGGATATCAGAGTGAACGAGCTGAAGAAAAGAGTTGAAAGCATTGAAGACTCAATGGTCAAAATAGCTTAGCAAAGCTATAATATACTAAAGGCTTCAAATGATAATATTAAGGTGATCATTGACAAATTTGAAGAGCAAAGAGGGAATAAGGAGGATCAGCCGCTGAATAGTGACAGGGAGAAGCTACCAGAAGAGGGAAATAAGAAGAGGACAAGAGAGACCACTAAGAAGATGGAAAACCAGGAAGCTGACAAAGAGCTACTGACCTAAAAGAAACTGTGGGTAGAATGACCAAGCTAGAGATACGTGTTGCTGAGCTTCTCAGAGACATTGCCTGATTTGCGCCCCTGGTTTTATTTTCCTGGTTTTTAGGGGTTTTGTCCTTGGCTTTCTGTATTTACTGGGACTGTTTTGTTTGGACTGCCTATTTCATTTTGGTTGATACTTAACATTTATATGCTCTAGGTTTTTTATATAGCTCTATAGGGTTTCAGGAACCCATCAAAACCTATTTTCCTTAATCAAAAACAACATTATCAACAACAATTCACCTCTCTTTTTGTCATGATTATTGTGTATGTAACATTGTGATAAAAAAACCAATCATTATGTTATGTTATATATCTATCATGATTGAATAATATGTCATTTTGTACATAAGAACTCTCTCTATATGTGTGTATGCATATTTCACAATTAGTGCAAGTTAAAATGAAAGCGTAGTTAATTTAATATGAACCTCTCTCTTAAGAGAGTATTTTAGAGTGTTGAATGATGTTTTTCTTAAGATTTTTTAGTAATCTATTTATACTAAATTTTTGTAATAATATGAAACTTTATGACGAATCAACATTTAAATTTTCAATCAATTTAGAATTTAGAGAAAGTTGTTTGAATACTAATATTTAAAAAAAAAAACTTCCAAAAAATATAATCATTAGAACTCAATTTATATTATTCAATAAATAATATATGTTTATGTTAAATAGACTTACTATAAATAGTTATTAATCAAATACTATATATGGCAAGACATTTTTGGTGTGGGTCATTAGATGATCTTGGAGATTGGTTTGGTCATTTGGCGTTTGGGAATTATTGATGATAAAGCATTTATTAATTAAGTTCGACTTATATATATATATATATATATATATATATATATATAACTTAAAACTTTATTATATGACCAAGTCCTTTATTGTAAATTAAATGACATCTATGTTTCGACGTTAACATAAGGAGGAGTTACAAATTTGTTAGTAAACAGATTTGTCCTTTCTTACTTCTTAGGAATATGACTCTTAGTGCCCAAATTATGAACAATATCTGATTACAACAGTTGAAAAGTCGTTCTCTGATTACTGGCTTTTCTCTAAATTGGTAGGTATAGCTCCCTTTTGGAATGATATGCAATGAATTATGTCTTGATCCTAAAACTAACAGAGGGTATGCTCTTAACCCGAGAGCAGAAGAGGCAAACCGAATTAAGCCTAAACAGAACTTAATCCAGGCAAGGAGAGCTTTCTAATCTATAAACCAAGCTGTAGAACTCACACATCCTATGAATTCA
>MU223908.1:3374389-3389070 GCA_018584345.1 Thuja plicata | reverse complement strand
ATTGAAAAAGTGCTTCGAAAACCCGTTGTGGGGTCCACCACAGCGCTCTTTCTTCTTTTCTGCCTTTGCAGAAAATTACCTTCTTAGGTAGAATTCCGCCATGGAGAAGATGATTTCTGAAATCCCGTCGAGCTCGTTCTCGCTCATTTCTTAACCAAATTGCTCGTCGTTTGTTGCATTAGGATCGTTGAGACTTGTAGAATCGATCCATACCAGTCTTCGATCTCTGCCTGAGGAAGAACATCGATTGGAGCACAAATCTTTGTCGGGTTAGGATCTACAACCTACCCAAAATAATGAGACCTCACAACAACCCGCCCAGCTAAGAGAAGGAAAGGCAATGACAGGGATACCCGACAAAGATAGCCTACCTAAGAAAGACTTAGACCTAGACTCAGACTGACCAGACTGGCTATATGACTCCAAAATCCTCCACTATGACAGCATGTGTACAGGATGAAAAGTGGGGCAACAAAATTATATTATTTCAAATATTTGAATTAAGAGACTTGCAACGCCAAACATATATGCATCTCTGCCAAACCTATATGGATTTCATATGAAACTTCTGGTTGAAGCCTCTGGCTGGAGAGAGGAAATTATATTTGTAGCTTAGAGCGTGGTTTTGATCATACGCCTTTAAATCATGTGGACAGTAAAGCTGAAGCTTCACTCACGTTAGGGCTAGGATAATATATGCTTTCATTTTTGGTTCGATAGGGATCATTGAAGACAATATACTCTCGTGTTGAAAGATGGACATGCAATTGGGGTTTCTAAGATTTTCTACACTTGGAATTGTGAATTCTACAATGTATGTAAGCGCTTAGAGCTGGTGCAACACCTAGTAATTTGTGCATAGAAGAATGGCAACAAAGAAGTGTCATCGCTGGTTTAATTTGGTGACAAAAAATAATAGTTTTACCTTGAGCAGCTAGAGTTGACCATATATATATGTGTTGTGATCTCTCATATGCAAGCAGCATTAACTATATTGACTGCTGGGAGTTAAATAGAGGACTATATGATCATACTCAGTGGCAGTGTTAGCAATATTGGGTCTGTGTTTGAAAAGGACAAGGCACGTTTTGCTTCTTGGTGTCAGCGTTTCCAGTTTCCAGGCCTTAGCATCACAAAGATCCATCAATTTATGTCATGTGATATCTATATCTACGGTTCAAATTTCTCGGTGACAAAAATGAGGAAAGACGACAAACAACTACCCGTAAAAGATGCTCAAAATGCGAAAAGGTGAAAATCTCAATCTACGGTTCAAACTACTTCAATGGTAGTCATTGTCTCTGCATGATTTTCCACCGTTGGATGCAAATTTTAGCCTAGGCCTCTCTGAGATGGAAACGCCTACGGCGTAATGATTCCATATTTTAAATTGTAGTTTTTTTTTATAATTATTATTTTTAAGTGAATAAATTGTTTTTTAATAAAAGAAATTGGTTTATTAGTTCTTGTTTTATAAGGCATATATTAATGTTTTCACCCGGCTTCTTGTAATTAATATTATTTTTAGGAACTGCACTAAACTTTTATCTTATGGTCGGGAATAATTTCTCCATTTAAATAATCCCTCCTACTTTTTCCTATTTTCTTATTGGTGTCTCGAATTCTTCTAGTGATTTAATTCTTTTTTAATTAGAAATAAAAATTTAGGCAGATTATGGAAGTATGTCATTCATCAAATAACTAGGAATATTCTCAATGAAAATGGTGGGTGTTGATAGGGCATGTGGGCTTGTAGCAAGGTGTGTGGTATCTTGTACAAAATATGCATTTCCTATAGCAGAGTATGTGCTTTTTTGCATTTTCTCATCTACAATATTTGTCAAAGACATTCTATCAAACACTTCATTGCCTTGTCTACACTTCCGCTTTTTGAATAGTTTCTACCAAAGCATCCTTTAGCACACGTACGAAGTATGCTAGTAAAGGTTATTGAATTTGACTTAATACATGCTTCTTCTTGTTAATAGTCACTTCTTTCTAACATCCTAATCTTATTTGTCTCTTAACAAAGGCCATGAACAATTGTAGGTTCAACCAGAAATTATGTTAGATCTTCTAGGTCTTTTGTTATTTTCTACATGCACATTACTTGTTTAGTTATGTGCAAATTATCCAGTATGCAATTGTAGACATGTAAAATTATCCTCTTATTAATCTCAATTTTCTATTAATCAGGTGGATCCATATCTTTATAGTAATATTTGTATTATTCTACATATTTTTATTCATATTTCTCCATTATATTATTAATACAATGTCATTAATCATGCTTTTCATTATAATATTCCTATTATTCATATATTCATATTTCTTCATTAAATCTATTAAATAAATAAACATATTCTATGATTATTCTATTATATCTCTAATTCCCTCTCACATCCACTTCGTCCTTTTATTAATAATATTCCACCTCTAGCATTTACATCCACTTGCCACATGTGGGATTGACACTTACAATGACATGCCCACATATTTTATCCCACATCCACCCTGATATGGGATTCCCTCTCGAGGACATCTATTTGAGCACCCCTCCTCTCATCCTTTCGGCATCCACTATCACTTGCATATCATTTTGTATTCAGTTTTAGCATCCATTCTATCATACATCCATCTTTTTGCATTCAACCTTTCTTGCATTATAGTTTTCTTGAATCATCCTTGAATATTCATCTTGTGATCATTTATCTTTGAACCTTTGTTCTTCATAACTTCTCATGCATGTGCTCCTGAGAGCATCTATATTCAAACATGAGATCTTGACAGATAGGAGGGCAATAGAGTGAGGTTTCTTTTTGAATGCATGTGTGTTTTTATATATTTTATGCTTTTCATGTATGTTTATTGGAATGCCTCCATTGCTGGATGTTGGGATGATCTGAAAAGAAGTGATCACTATTTCCTCCATCTTCATCTGGCACACTCAGTGGGATGAATGTTGATTTAGAGGGTCGGGCTACCATCCACGATCAGAAATCATTGATTATTGCATAATGTTCATTTAAGGTTTTTAACATTTTTTGTTGTTTGCAAGTGGTTCTTGAAAGTTTAACATTTGTTTGCAAAGTTTATTTGGGGGTTTTAATGTGTTGCATGCAAGTTGTTTTCAATCTTTTGTTTATTGGTTTTAAAGTTTGTACCAGTCATAAATTTGCATCTATTTTTTTAGCATGAGGTATGTCGTTGTTGTATGAGTTCTATTATTTTGGCATAACCTTTCATTGTTATTAGTGTGGGCATTCAACTTTTGGGCATAAACATCTGATATTCTAACATAAACATTTGTTATTCCTACATGAATATTTGGTATTTCAGCATACACTGAGTTGTTATTCTACATGCACAGTGATATTTAGATGTGAGCATTCATTTCCAACCTATCATAATTGTGTTACATTTTATACATACTGGTTGTGTTATATAGATCGATTGACTGTGCCTCATATGTTTTATTGCTCATGCGTCTTACATGTCTGAAAAAAAAAATCCATTTTATAATATGGATTTTAACAACTTGGTCTACATTTTACTTGTCTTGGACAATAATACTAAATAGCCTAGATTGAGTAAACAATGTCTGTGTTACATTGTTGAATGTTTTCTATAGTAGAAATCTACTTAAATAGAGGTCTGCATTTTTCTTTTCATAGCCTACTTTAAACATAAACTAGTCCTCTTTTTATGACCTATATTTTAAACATAAACCAATCTTCTTTTTACTCCTATATTTTTTTTTGGTCGGTAAGATTTTTTATAAATATTAAAATAAATCAAATTACATCCTTTGACATCCATCTACATTTATCTACTATTGATCATATCGGGCATTTACCCATCTTTCATTCTTTATTAGCTATATATCTATTTATACTTCTACTAACTATAACCGTGATTCCATTTACAAATGATATAATCATTAAAAACATCTTTCATAACATCAAAAAGGACATCTATTGAAGGTTGCACCTTTGTCCGCATCCACTTCTTCCACCTTTAACGCATAACTGGGTCTGTACAAAAAACTTTTGTATATCCTCCAGCGCAGTTGACAGTCAACAAAACCCAAAATTGGAGCTTCATATCCTCCTTAATCCGCCATCTCTGCATGCCTTCAACTGCCTCTCTTGTTTTGTTGTTTGCAAGGCACATTCTGGTTGAAGAATTCTACAATTTTCCTAGCTTGAGCATTCTACATTGCCAGTTATGTTGTCACCCTTTGCCACCCCTCCATCACTCTGTTGAACATCAATGGTCTATAGACATTGGCTCTCCACCTCAGGAATGGGATGAGCCCATATCTCTTACCCTCCTCATCATCTTCAAAACACTTTGATATATCAAACCCAATCCCCGAAATAGCCCATTCCAGGATGGAATCCAACCACTCTAAAACATCTCCTTTGAATAAAGCCCTGGTTACCCTTCTCACTTCCTCCACAGTCCTATTAATTTCCAAACCCCAATCTATGAAAACTAAGATGCAGTCCAAATTCATGTGTTGCTTTATCTTTCTTTCCTGGAATTGTTCCCCTATCACAACTATTACCGCATCCACCATTTCATCAGTTTTTATTTTTAGTAATCCCTGAATCCTTTCTCGGCTAGCTGGCCCCTTAAAGGCTTTCCTTTGCTTCTTCGAATCAACACTGAAGTTTGCCTCCATTATCCCCACTTTCACATTTTTCTATTTTGACTACAACTTCGCTCTTCTCAAACACCAAAACAGTGAGGGATTTTCTTTCTTGGCTATGGTTTTTAAACACTTCTACATTACTTGCTACTTAATCCATCCACTTTATCATATTTAAATTTTATTAGGAATCTGCTGGCGATCATTAAGACATTACCAGACCTGTCCCATCCAAAGCCATCAGACAATCCATCCTCACTATGACATCATTCTTTTCTTCACTTTGTCCTTTCACCGCCGGTTGATATATGTGATCTTTCAAGATTTCTCCACCTATCTTCTATTACCTCAAACATATTCAATCATCATTAAGGGTGATCTTACTCATGTATTCCCAAACAATATCGTGGGGTAAATTAAATGTGCATGCCCAATTTGCCAACTTGTCAGCTTCATGATTACCTTCCCTCAATGTGTGAGTTATTTTGAAATCATTATATTGATTTAACACTTGACATACTTTCCTCCCTGCAAGTTTTCCTTTTTACCACTGTATTGCCATCATTGTTATATCTAATTTTAATTCTTGACCACGACAGGTGGACATTTTTGTCCCATAGGGAGAAAATTGAGCTAGGAGTTTTATTACTTACCACTGAGCTCATTACTTCCTCAATTGAAACATCAATCAGTTTCATAATCTGCTCCTCTGTTTCTGCCACATCATGGAAAATCCTTTTATTTCTTGCCTTCCACAACTCCCATATTATAATGGATGGGCATACTATCCATAATTTGGATAATGTTGATTTCTGTGTGTGAGTCAGCCAACATTTGAATAAATCCAAGAGAAGATTTGGTAATGGCCCTACCCAATTTAACTTCATTCTAACCATGTCCCAACATTTTCTTGCTACCCTACATTGAACAAGCAAGTGATCCACATCTTCACAAGCATTTTTACACATCAGACATATACTTGGGCCAATAAATCCATACCTTTTCCTTTGTTCCCCTGTTAGTATTTTCTTTTGGATAGACAACCATGCAAATGCCCCTGCCTTTGGCAAACAATCTTTGTCCCAGCATAATTTATATGGTCATACCATGCTTTCCTCATCCCTTGCTAATAAGTTGTAGCCAATTTTTGTAGAATATTGTCCACTTTTACTAGCACACCATATGATTTCATCTTGGTCATCACAGAGGGTGATATGTCTCTCTCCTATAATATTATCCCACTATTCCTTTTGAACCTCATCCATCCCACAGTTGTCAATTGCTTTCCAACACCATTGCTCACCCATCGGTCCATCCCTCTTTTCCATATAGTCTTAGACTTTATCTCCCCAAGTGTTTTTCAAAGTCCTAATAAGATCAATTAAGTTATTGTCATCAGTGAATACCAGCAGCCCATTCCAAGAGTCCTCCCAAAAAGTAGCTCCTCTACCATCCCCAATCTGCCATGTTAAATGATTACACACCACTGGCCTACATTCTAAAATAAAGTTCCAGATAGCAGACCCCTTTGGAGGATCCCTTACAGTAAAGATACATTTGTTGTCCATTGAGTCCAAATATTTACTTTTCAGAATCCGCACCCATAGCTGAGAGGGTTTGGAGTGAATTTCCCAGACCAATTTTGCCCCCAAAGCTTTATTAATCAGATGCCACTTTTTGAGACCAGCTCCACCTTTCTTCTTTGATTTGCATATCGTGTCCCATGCCACTAAAGGGATTTTTGTTTCCTATTGTCCTCCATTCCAAAAAAACCTTCTCATACATTGTTCAATATATCTTAGAACCTTTATAGGTATTTTCAAACAACTCATAGAAAATATTGGGATGACCGATATGACTGACTGCAACATAAGAATGCGGCCTGCATATGTAAGCCACTTCCCTTTCCATCTTTCCATTCTTTTCACACAGCTATCAATGAGATCTTTCCAAAGGTTTGCTTTGGATGATCCTTCAAACAGAGGGATTCCCAAACATTTACTTGGTAACACTCCTACCTTCATACCTAGGATTCTGCATATATGATGTTGAACCGGAATGGTCGTATTGAAGAAAAAAATCTCTGATTTTTCCCAGTTGATAAATTGTCCTGAAGCATTGTTGTAAACTTCCAAACATTCTTTTATTATTCTTGCTTCTCTTGTGGATGCTTCCCCAATCATATATGTATCATCCACAAATTGCAAATGTGTAATCAGGCCAAGTCCTCTAGCCACCTCAATGCCTTTCCAATTCCTAGAGGAGCCTCTTGATTTAATCAACCTTCCTAAAACTTCAACCAAGATAATAAACAAGAAAGGAGATAGAGGATCCCCCTATCGAATACCTGTATTTGTATCAAAGAATACCTGTGGACTTCCATTGACCAGAATGGATAGCCTAGGTGTAGTAATGCAGCTAGCCACCCAATCACACCATCTATTATCAAAGCCAATTTTTTTTAAAACCTTCAAAAGGAAGCTCCTATTGACTTTATCATAATCTTTTTTTATATCTAATTTAATCATCATTCCAGCCTTCTTCCCTTTTTTTAAAGAATGAATGGTTTCATGCACAACTACTATACCTTCATAGATGGATCTTCCTGGTGCAAACCCACTTTGCTCCTCTGAGATGACTGTTGGGAGCAGCCCTTTCAATCTATTGGCGATTACTTTTGCTATCACTTTATAAACTGTGTTACAAAGTGCAATTGGTTGAAAGTCGTCAAAGGATTCCTTTCTCCCTTTCTTTGGAATAAGAGATAAAAAGGTGTTATCCCTAAACACTGTTCCTTTTAGTCTTGAATCTTCTACCACTGCATGCAGATCTTTGTCTGTAATATGCCAAGCTTTTTGGAAAAAAAAAGCTAGAAATCCATCCGGGCCTGGGGCCGTATCACTCCCTAGATTAAATAGAGCCACCTTAACCTCTTTCTCTGAGATGGGTTTCATTAGAAATTGATTTTGTTCCTCTGAAATAATTTTAGGGATAACATTTAAATCGGGATCCTCATTCAATTCCCGGCCCTCATGATTGAAGATAGAGGAGAATAAGTGAACAGCTTCAACATTAATCAGCTCTTAGTCATTTACCTCATTTCCATAGTGATCCGTAATGGAGAAAATTTTATTGAGGGATGTCTTGCCTTTAACTAAGTTATGAAAGAATTTTGTATTCTTGTCCCCTTTTTAACCAAAGTTCTCTAGGTTTTTGTCTCCAGTATATCTCTTCCCTCTCCAAAACTTCATTATATTGTTCCTTTAATATTTTTTCCTATTTAAATAATTCAATATCCATGCCCCCTTTCATGGTTAATTCATTAAACTTTTCTAATTCCATTTCCAGTCTGAATTTTTCATCAAAAATATTTTTGAACACTTCCCGGTTCCACACTTTGAGACACTCTTTTAGGAATTGTAATTTCTTAAAAAAATGAAAAGTTGTATTACCTAATTTCTTAGGTGCATTATTCCACTAGTGGGAAATAAGATCCATAAATCCGTGTTTTCGAAACCACATCTTCTCAAACCTGAAGGGTGCTCTATCAGGAGTGGCATCATCAGCAATTCACAGGGCTATTGGGAAATGATCAGAACTAGTTATTGACAAGATCTTTGCCTGAAAAATCTAATTATTATCCATCCATTCTCCACCCAGGAGATATCTGTCCAATTTTTCATCTATATTTGAAAACCCCATTCTTCTGTTGGTCCATGTAAATACACCATTATTGAGCTGCACATCTTGGAGTTCATTACTCATAATAAAATCTGCAAAATCCTTCTAACTTTGGCTAATCCACCCTTTACCACCTAATTTATCCATTGGGGAGGTGATTGCATTAAAATCCCCTCCCACCACAAACAGACTATCCTTGATTCAATTGCATATTATAGAAAGGGAGTTCCAAAGTTGTAGCTTCAAAACCTGGCTGCAAGGTCCATAAACATTAATAACATAAAACTTCATCCTTAGCTGAAAGGAAGTAACCACCAACATCTGCCAATAATTACCTTCCTCCACTAAGGTCACATTCATCATTGACTCTTTCCATAAAACACCCATTCCACCCGAGGCACCATTTGCCTCTGTGAACAAGCATCCCCATTTACTGAATTTCCTAATAAACTGTAATTTTCCTAACCTACTGAGCTTTGTTTCTTGCAATAGTACTAAATCTGGTTGGGTTTGATCAAGACATCGCTTGATCAAATACCTTTTTTCAGGGGCATTGCAGCCCCTAAAATTCCACGAAAGCAACTTCATTCCTTCCGGGAAGAGGGATACCCTCTTCCCCATCTCAGCAGTTTTCCCTGGTCTGTCGCATTACCAACCATTGCTAATTTAGCCTGTGTAGATTTAGGTCCCCTCTTTTGTCTGGCCTTTATTTTTGGCTGCTTCACGTGTGAGGGGGTGTGTTGAATGGTTCTTTCTTCCATTATGTCCTCTTGATCTTGCAGTCCCAGCTCTTCATGATTATCCTCCTCTCCTAGTGACTCTTAATCCGACTCTGATTCCCATCCACTATTCACATTTTCATCATTCAATGAAGACTCTAAGTTTCTGATTGGGGAAATCTGAATATCTTGGCATTCATCAATAACTACATTCCCCCTTGTTGATGAATTCATCTTGCATACATTATAGGTGTCATTCAAAACCAAGTCAGGTTTACAGCCTCTATCTGTGTCCTGCTCTCTATATCTCCTCGGGGTGATCTGGATCTCCCCTTGTTCCATAGTATCTGGGATAAAATTGTAGTCCTATTCATTCCTTACGTCTCTTTGTGGCATCTCATTGTCTTCCAAAGGGGTTTCCTTTACCCTTTGGGTAGAATCTGAGCCATATGAACTTTTAGCTTGTAGAGTTGAATCTGCCTGATTGAATCCATTTGCATTTATCATTGCATCTGTTTCCTTCTGCAATAGCATGCCCGAACCTGCATTGTCTCCTCTACCCATAATCATTTCTTCCTCATATATCATTGACCATTCTGGAAGTCTAGTTTTCTTTGCTTCCATCACCTTGATCCAATCCAAGTTTTGATTGACCTCCAACACTTTCATTTTCAGGGGATCTTCCGCCTCCTCCCTGTTATTTGTATTTTTTTCAGTTTCAATCTTTAACCACCATTCCCCATGTGCTGATCCCAACACCACATATTATGGGATCTTATAGCAATCCTGAATTTTCACAAGGATTTTGGAATATGTGTGGAAGTCATTCTCATCCACTGCCTCTTCAGAACTGATAAAAGCTCCTATGTAGTTTCCTATGGCTGTAAGGGTAGCATCATCCTTATATTCCAAAGGTAGATTTATTAACTTTAACCATATGGAAACTTCTTTTACTTTTGTCACCTCTGGATTAAAGTTTGGCTTCCAATCACATATATACAGACTTTTATTGTCTATCATGTAAAGTCCCTCTTTCATGACACATTCCTTGTCCATTTGTGGGGCATAAAATCATTAAGAATTCATTAGCTAGGGTTTTAATTTCAAAATGATCTCCCCATTTGGATCTTATCCACCTTTGTATTTTTTCAATAGATGGTCAAGGCCCTAGCCATTTCATGAAGAAAGCTCTTTCAGTTAACCGATCTACAGTATCTTTCCAATGATCATTGTTAATCAGGAGGGATGAGGCTCTTACCATTCAAATTTCATCATCCACGGAGTTTGAGCAGTTGCCATCAATCCGAACTTCCAATTTTTTTTAATCCATCTTATTATCTTTTGGACGCCAAAACTTCTTTTCAATCTGGTTGAAGTTTAAAGGTTCAGGGTTAATCCTTTTCTGCCGCATTTGCCTTAACAGCTCCCAATTATTCTCCCAACTCCCACCATCCCTCTCAAAACCATTCATCTCCCCTCTATAATAACCTAATTTGTTACTGTTTGGGAGTTTGGCTTATGTGTTAAAATGTTGCATTCGATGCCGACTGTAGGGCAATTTCTCCTTGGTGTTGTCATTGATCTAGGGAGAGGACCCATCCATCTATTGTTCCATTGTGAGAATCTCTGATCCGCTTCTGTAAGTCCCCGTGCCTGGTAGGGCCGCCATGGTCGACATCAGCCATTGTAGCCGTTAAAGCTCTCAGGAGCCATTGTCCATTTTTACTCCTATATTTTAAACAGACATTTAGGTTTAATTTTGGTTTTAGATTTTATTAATGTTAGTTTTAGTTTGTTTTAATTAGATTTTCTCATTTTAGTTAGTTTTAGCCTTTTTTTAATAAGATTTTCTTAATTTTAATTAGATTTAAGTATTTTTATTAGATTTTTTTTAATCGGTAATACTTTTTTTATTAGATTTTATTATTTAGTTAGTTTTAATTTTTTAAATTAAAATTTATTAATTTATATTAGATTTAGATTTTGTTTAATTAAATTTTATTAATTTAGATTAGATTTATAATTTTTTTAGTTCTTGTTTTTTCATTTAGATTAATTTTATTTAATTAGTTTAGATTAATTTTGTTTAAATTAATTACATTAATTTTTGTTATTTAGATTTAGACTTTGTTAAATAGAATTAGATTTTAAGTTTAGGTTATTTATTTTTACTTTTGTTAATTTAGATTTTTTTAATTAGATTGTTTGTTAATTAGTTTAAACTAGTTCTGTTAATTAGAATAGGGTAATTAAATTATATTTTAATTTTATTAATTAGATTAGATTAGTTTGTTTATTAATTGAGAAGCTTTCTTTTAGGCTAAGATTGTTTATTTCTTAGGTTAGACGCTTTGTTTGTGCTTGGATTAGTTGGTTTTTAATTTAAACTTTTTTTGTTAAAATAGGTTTTAATTTGCTTTTAGTGATTTCATTTTGATCTTGAGGACTGATCTTTTGAGCTTTTAAGTAGGGCATCTCTTTTCTTTTGACAAAGACCATATCTTTGAAACAAATGATACTATTTGATGCAGGATGTATGTTAAAGAAGTGTGATTTGAAGTCAATTGTCTATTTTTTATTAGCTTAGATCATATTTCATTTGGGATTTAAAAATACCACAAGTGTCTGATGTGTTTGGTGCGCTTGCACACTTTTTCTTTGTATTTTAATCCCAAGATAGAAAAAAATGTATCATATCCCCTTGCCTTCGCGGATCTTGTGTTGGAATTGGTTTTTGATGTTGTTGTTGGCATTCATGTTTTGTCACTGATGTCAACATATGTTTCTATGGAGGTAGAACAAACTGATTATTATTGTTGCTTAGATGATTGACAGAAGTGTACGGGTATTGTACGGTTGATTCAGAATGAGTAAAGATAGTGATGTGTACAGGGCTGTGTTGTGATCTTATGTCTAAGGTCGTATGACTTAATATTTCAGATTGAGTGAGTTACAAAAGTTTTAGTCAAGACTGGGTACTGGACTGTGATAGTGAGCTTTGACAAAGTTAGTTTGTGGGTTTTGAGGATAACTTGCATGCGGTATGGATTCATGATATGCGAGCTTGGGGAATTGAAAAAGATATGTTGAGGAATTTTTTTTATGATTCTTGGGTCGCAGGACTCTTGGTGATGTCAGTTGTGGCGTGTGTTTTGGAGGAGACCTATTTAGGGCCGACTTCAGAGATGGAGCATGTATTATGGAGTGCGAGCATGGATTACGAATCTTGGATTATATTTGATAAATTATAATTGGCATTTACTTGTTATAGGTACCATGTGTATATTAGCAAGGGGTTAAGTAATTATTTGTGCATTGGGGAAGTCTTAATTGGCTAACCTAATTGCTTATTGTAAATATGTATAAAAGGAAGTTATTTTCTTTTATGAAAGTGTGGCAACAACGAAGTGTGGAAGTTGTGAGCTTGTTTGTGCAAAGTCTATTGGATATAGAGTAGAGGATGTGATTAAGATAATTCATTAGAACTCATCAAGCAAAGATAGTTGCTATCGTATAGTTAATTGGATTGTATATTTTTTATATACACTTGTATTTCAGATAGTAAGTCCTAAAGGTGGATTTAACCTTCTTTAGGTAGTGTGCTTGGGTAGTGAGCCTACTGCTACTCTTGACTCCTAACAGTGTATGTCCTTTAACAGGGACTATGTACTATAATGCATTAATAAGCTCCTAATAGGACTAAATCTTTTAGCAGGGATACTATACTCTCAGTACATTATTTGTGGGTGCTAATTCCCACCGGGGTTTTACCTTTAACAGGATTTCATCGACAACAAAGGATTGTGTTATGGTGTTGTATATACTGTGTTATCATTTGGATTAAAGGTTTAGTTTATAATGTTTAGTATTAATAATCTGTCTCACAACTTATTCACCCCCCTCTCACTTGTGTTGGTAGAATGTTATTCCTAACAATTGGTATCAAAGCTTCTGGTCCTTAGAGAGAAATCTTAGAAGCTTGAGGTGATCCTAAAATGGCATACTACAGGAAGGATAGTCTGAAGTATGATCCTGAAAACTTTGACAGTTGAAAGAACAAAATGATAACTCATTTGCTATGTTTGGGAATTAATTTTTGGATGATTACAACAAAGGATGAGTCAGTCAAGACTGAAGATGATCTGGATAAAGCTACTGATGATGAAAACAAGTTGTTTTCTTATAATATAGTTGTAAGAGAAGAACTGATTAGCATGCTCTCTAAAGGTGAACCCATAGAGGTTAAAGACTTGGATTATGCACATAAACTTTGGTCAAGATTGGAAGCACTATATGAAGGAGATAAGTTTACCAAGCAGGCGAAGTTGCAGAACTGGAAGACAAGGATGGAAAATCTAAAAATTAAAGATGATGAGAACATTAGAGCATATGTACAGAGAGATACAGAGGTTATTATTGGCATTAGAAACTGTGGAGGCACATACAATGAAGATGAAGTGATTATAAAGATTCTTAGATCCTTAACACATGTTTACAAAACTAAAGTGCAAGCTATAAAGGAGATCATACCTTTGACGACGAACTTCAATAGAGAGATGTTGATTGCAATATTAACTACTTTTGAGGTCGCAGAGCTAGGAGATTCATTACCTAAAGTCGAGACATCATTTAAGGTTATTGTGCACAAAAATAAAAGGACTTTATCAGGGACTGCGAACACCAGCAAAAGTGACTTGAGAGAAGAGCTTGGTGTATATGTTGATGACTGGGAACATATACAGGAAGAAGAAAGAAAGTTAGATGAAATTGTGGCTCTAATCACTAGAAGATAAAAGAGAGGTAAGGGTAAGTGTATGTGTTGGAATCTAACCTATTGGGAGCACGCTCAGACATGCAAACATTAGAGATATATAATCAATAAGCTACATTAAACATGTCTAAGAAGCATACTATGAAAACAACAAGAGATCCCATCACAACCTCCGATGAGCCAAACAAGTGCACCCAAGCCTTGTTGATTTGCTCTTAGAGAATTATGGGTGTGCTCTCCCAACACAATATCATAATCCCACTATATTGATGGATGAAATCTAGAATGCAAGCTAATGGATGATGAAGAGCTCAAGAACAAGTATGAATAACTTGTCTCAAGCCATTCACCAAAATGAGGATGAAAATGCAAGATTACACTAACATGTTATGCAAGATCAAAATGAAGAACTAGATTCATTCACCATTATGCCTAAGATGTAATTTCTAGATTATCTAAAAGCATGAACATGAAAAAGCACTCTAAAATTCTAGCACTAAACTAGCATGATAACAATGCATAAATGAGAGATGATTTGCTCTTGACAATGACCTCTATTTATAGATTTTTTGGAGGGGAGAGAGGGCTTGGATGAGGTGGAGCTCATGTGGCATCCACATATGTGCCACATGAGGGACACATAAGCCATGCAAGAGGTCAACTTTTCTCACACATGTGTGAGCAACTTTTGATGTGATGGTGTATGTGATAAAAACCTACCTGCAAGGAACAACACTAAAACATGCAAACATTAGGATTAGCCAATAAAACAACAAGATTCAAAGAGGGTTAGCATGTTAAAGATGAAATTCCAAAAGCAAGAGTTTAAACCACAACCTCCGATGAGCTTGAACAA
>MU223908.1:3314366-3337862 GCA_018584345.1 Thuja plicata | reverse complement strand
CAATGGCCTCTATTTATAGATTTTTTGGAGGAGAGAGAGGGCTTGGATGAGGTGGAGCTCATGTGGCATCCACATAGGTGCCACATGAGGGACACATAAGCCATGCAAGAGGCCAACTTTTCTCACATGTGTGAGCAACTTTTGATGTGATGGGTCAAGGTGTACTTAAAGTACACATGTGAAGAATCTTGTAAGAGGTGTAAGAGTGTTGGTCCAATAAAACACTTTTAGAAAGTGTAAGAAAGTGTCATCAAGGTTGTAAGAAACCTTGTTGGCACCAAATTAGAATAAATTTGAAAAGTTAAATTTAGAAATTTGCTCACACATGTGTGAGCAAATAATTAGAACTAATATGTGTAGGAATCAATAAATTAGACTAATTAACCTTAGTTAATTAGTGGGTAGGTCTATTTGGTGAGAGTGATGTGAGGTAGGGTAGGATCTAGGTTTAAATTAGTTTAATCCAAATTAGATTTAGATTAATTGTGGTTTAGTAGAATTAAGTCATGTGGAGGAATAAATAAATTATAAATTTATTTAAAAGGGATAAATGAGAGAAATGTATATAAATAAGATTTAAGACATTAAAATGAGGAATGATGTTTAAAATAAGATTTAAATATTATGAAGGTGAATCATATTTAATTAAATAAATTAATTAAATAGATAGAAGAATATAACAAATATAATTAATTAAAATTAACTATATTGTTATGGGAATATTAATTAAATTAATATAAGGATGATTTTGGACGTCTACAGTAAGTTTGAAGGAAAGTTACCTCTGAAATGTTTTTTATGCAATAAGATAGGTCATTTTGCATCTAGATGTCCTACAAGGGTTCCTAAGCATAAATCTAAGTTTTATATACCTAATTATTCCAAGGATGAGGAATGTTACTATGCTAGTGAAGGTGTTTCTGATGATGATGCTATTGATTATGATGAGATTAGATTTATTGCTATCAAGGATGATGAACCTATTCATGAAGAAAGAGCCCTAGTGTCACATATTGAAAAGAAATTTGAATGGGTCATAGACAGTGGTTGTTCATACCATAAGACTGGAGATAGAAATAAATTTGTTAAGCTAACCAATTATGATGGTGGTGTTTTGAGATTTGGTGACAACACTCCTAAACTTATCATTAGAGTTGGATCTATTTATTTGGATGGAAATACTAATACCGATAATGTGTTACTTGTTGATGGAATTAAGCATAATTTATTGAGTGTTGGACAACTAGTGGATAAATGTTATCAATTGAAATTCATTAATGGGAAATGCTCTATCAAAAGTAAGTTGGGAGAATTGATCACATCTGGTACTAAGTCAAGAGGTAATGTATTTGAATTGAATATATATGAGGCTTCTTGCTTTGTTGTGAAGGTTGATGATAGTTGGTTATGGCATAAATGATTTTTTCATGTGAATTTTGATAATATTGTGAAGGCAAGCATGACTAATTTCGTTAGAGACCCACCAAAGATTGTGAAACTATCTAACACCATGTGTAGAGAATGTGTAATGGGGAAATAGACTAGAAGAAGTTTTAAAAGAAAATCTTACTCAATGAAAGGGAAGTTGGATCTTGTGCATACAGATCTGTGTGGTCCTACAAGAATGAGATCTTACCATGGTGAAAGGTATTTTATACTTTTTGTGGATGACTTTTCTAGGATGATGTGGGTTACATATCTAAAAGAGAAATCTGAGGCTTTTGACAAATTCAAGATATTCAAAGAAAAATTTGAGAATGAATCAGGTTTAAAGATAAAATGTTTGAGATCAGGTAGAGGTGGAGAGTTTTCTTCAGACTTGTTCAATACCTACTGTAAAGAGCATGGAATATACAGATAGACATATGCTCTTAGGATACCACAACATAATGGGATAGTAGATCGAAGAAACAAAACATTACTAGATGCTGCAAGAACCATGTTGCTGGAAGGAAATGTATCACGTTTTCATTGGAGAGAAGATGTTGGTACTATTTTTTATACTTTGAACATAATTCATATCAGAGAAGGTACTGTAGACACCCTAAAATGGACATACTTGCGACCTTACATTACAAACACTAATTTTCATCTATTAATTAATCATCTATTTTCCTCTAAATTCATTCCCCAAATCATCTAATCAAATCTCCAAAATTAATTAAATAATTAATTTTATTAATTAATTGACCTGAATTGATTAATCTTCATTAATTAATTTAATTTAATTTCCTAAAGTTTAAATTTAAAGATTTAAACTTATTAATTAATTCTTCTAATTAAATTAATTTCAATTAAATTAATTTAATTTCATTCAATAATTCAATTCTAAACCAAAAGAATTCAATTATCTCACATTTTGAATACTTTAATTATAAAAATGAATTAAATATTCAATTAAATCCTTTCTTTAGTTTAAAAAGATAACTCTTAATCAGATCTTTGATTACATGGGTTACTCCACCCATCTCTTCAATTCAAAAAGGTAACTCCAAATTACCTCTTTAGTTCAAAAGGTAACTCATAATGAGTTGTTCAGTTAACTAAACTCTATCTCCTCTCCCCTAGTTGAAGAGGTGGAGTTTACTGATGGCTTCTCCAATTCCCTTTGATCTCAACTGTTCATCCTCCTATCTATGGGATTGATCTCAACCGTTCATATCATTTTCATATTTTATATAATCAACACTTCATAACCATTTGGAAGATCCAAGATTTCAAGCTCATGTCCAACATTACTTTGTCAAATTGGTTCACACATCAAGCCTTCTTGCGATCACATATTTGATATCATATTTTTGACGCTCCCAAGTCATAGACACTGCCCACGCCAATACTGAGCACCACACAAACAATATTTCAGAAGGAGTAGAGAGAGACAATAGAAGATTTGAGCTTTGTTGATTTGCATTCATTTGTATTCCTCCTTTATTGCTTGTCATTTTATTATTCGTTAGTTTAGTTCTTAGTAGTTATTTGATTGATTTCCCCCATTGCAAATCGGTGCTACTAACCCCCCTTGTTAACTCGAGATTGTGGAGGAAGATTCGATCCCACAACATTTTGGTGAACCCGACGTGAATCAAACAACCCAAATATCACTTGCAGACAACATACACAACTTTTTGGCCTCGACCGTACGGCTACAAAATTTCTTTTTTCATATTTTTCTTGATATCCTTGTAATTTTGCAATCGCTAGTAATTTACTGGAATTGACAAAAATTTTCCGCAATCGATTGGTTTAATGTCGCAATCAATTTAAGGGTTTCACAATTGATTTCTTTCATTATTTCAATCTCTATTTTCTTGCTCTATGTGGAAATTGACCGATCTGTACTACAATTGATTCCAGTTTACCGCAATCGACCAGAGTTTACCGCAATTAACAATCCATGTCGCAATTAACAACATCATGTCGTAGCTAAAAGTACTTTACCGCAATTGACAAGATACTGCCACATCTAACATGAGTTTACCACAATCGATAGACAATTATTTCAATCGACAAAATTATTGCTTATCTTATTCAAATTTATTATTTTCTATTAAAATTTGATTGTTTTCTTGGTTTCTATGCATGATTGACCAATGACGAATGACCAAAAGGCTAATTAGACGCATCCCAGGTGCTAGATCACTAAGAGAATCCATAAGAAGGACCACAAATTACCGAACACAACAAAGAGTCATCTTATCCATCACAGTGGAAGATCAAAGGGAAGCGTACAACCGATATCTGGATTCTATCAAATGTTTCGCAGCTAAGTACAAGGTCACAATTAGTCTTAGCGGTCTTAACAATTCTGGAGTTGTGGGTTATTCTTCAATTCTTAATTAGATGCTTTTTGGTATTAATAATATTTTTTGACAGCTTGTGGCAAGGAAAAGGTTAACAAAGCAACTAAAATTAACTCATTTTGTCATTTTAGTCCTTAAAAAGAACATTGTATGCCAAACATCTTGAACCTCACATTTTCAAAATTGGTGCTTAAAATTAATGTGGTGGGTAAGAATTGAACCAAGCAAAATAATATTTCAAATTTGGTGCATTAAAACTGAACAAGCAAATCATCATCTACTTTGGGCTTAAAATTGAGCACTCGTGCTTGTATGGGTGATTAGCTTAGTTCACACTTGGAATTTTGGAGTTAATCGATTAACCTCGTGTCTTGAGTTTTTGGTGTGCTTGCACAATATGTTAGATTAAAAAACCTTTATACTTTTTTAGAAATGCTTGTTTGGGGAATGCACTTCTTCCTCGGAGAACGACCTTAAACAGGTAATCCTTTCGATTGGTATATAAACAAGATGCGAACCAAAGTTCTATTTTATATCTAGCCAAGCTCAGGCGAGGTGTGTTGATGATAGCCTGGATCGGGTGAATATCCCTAAGTAGCCAACATAGCCAACTAGGCTCTTAAGTGAGTCACACACATGCAAACCGATTGGATAGATGCCATAGACTCTACTACAACCTTATTAAAATAGAGGACAACCCAATTCACCTCCGAACAAATACCTTATTATAGTGCAAGGGGTTGGAGAATCCCCCCCCCAAGATTACCAACATATATGTTCCAGGGTATTGTGTTAGTGAAAGAGATCTTCACTAGCACACCAACAATATTTGGCAACGACAAAAACACGGGCACCTATGTCGTGGACCTTTGTGTCCTAGTAGTGTGACGCTTGTTGTGTGAGCTAACAAACATTCAAGCATTGGGCCTATAAAATTGTACTTGAAAGCCAAAATTGCCTTAGATTAATCTATTTGTCCTTTTATCAAAACATGTGCTAGATTACAGAACACATTGTCTATTATGCTTGTTCTTTGATCAGTCTCCAAAGCGTAAAACAAACATCAAAACTATCAAAATGAGTCCAACATGTT
This sequence comes from Thuja plicata, assembly GCA_018584345.1. NCBI lineage: Eukaryota > Viridiplantae > Streptophyta > Pinopsida > Cupressales > Cupressaceae > Thuja > Thuja plicata. Next base: position 3,332,969 of record MU223908.1, on the reverse strand, counting down.
AAATTCTAGGGTGTCAACATCAAAATTGTTCTATGAATCAAAACCTTGTTTAGGGAAAACAATTTTATCAGACAATGAATCCAATTTGAAATCTTTTTTTAGACTGTCTCCCATTTGCTGCAATTGCCCGCATCTTGCTGCAATTGTTAGAATTCTATCACAATCGTCATGTTTATTGCCGCAGTTGACCTTTTAATTACTGCAATCGGTGATTGATTACTGCAATCAACCTATCACTCTAGTGCAATCGGTGGAATTTTTCCACATTTAAACCAGAGAATTTGAAGCACCTGTTTTTACCTAAAACCCTTGGAAAGACCCCTCATTCTGTGTAAAATATTAGTGTCTATCCCAGAAAAATGTGAAGAATATTGTGTGAATCTCTAAACTTTAAAGATCATCTGCTCTTTGAAAGCACGATTATTGTCCAAACATTGTTAGTTAAAAAGTTCAGACTCAAAATATCTTGATCCCGTTATTTCAAAATCATCATATCTCTATCAGTGACTTTGTCCCAGGCAATAGTCAAGAATCCTATTCTTACATTCTATTCTTGAGATCAAGATAAATCAACATCTATCCTTAGAATTACCCTTGTCCAAACATAACTTGGACTCTCCTAGAAAGGTTATCCTTTTCTGTTTGCTTTATATCACTTGTTTTAGTCACAAAATCTGGACAACACTATGTATCACACACCTTATGGAGGGCCTTACACTAGGTTGAAGGCTAAAACTCAACCTGACAAGTCTTATATAACCCGATCTCTGCCGGGGGAATAAGAGCAAGAGGAAGACCCTTTCAGAAATACTAGTCCTGCTCTTTTTATTGAGAATCCCTGAAGACCATCATTGTTCCATGATGTCACAAAGGAGGAGCTCGAAGACATAGAGCAAGACACCTATTCCACATAGGTTGTTGACATTGTTGTAGAGAGAAATCCTAAACATTTCTTATCCATGTTGATTAAGAAAGGAGTCAAACTCCCCACCAAATTTAATGTGTCAACCATATGGCCTGAGAACCATCTTGTAGGTCAAAACACTACTCGACCCTCTCAAACAGAACCTGTGATATCCCAAATATTTACATCTTTGACAACAACGACATCAACGCAGACTGTGTCCAATCAAACTAGCTCTGCAAATCAAGCTAGCACGTCTTTCATGAAAAGCATGACACACTCCCAACTAAGTGCACCCATGGTCACCAGTGTGCCTCAACCCTCAGCCTCGTGGCCTTTCTCATCAATCTCTCATGCCATGTCCTCAATTCCACCAACAAGCAACAACCCTTTTGCGACTGTTTCGCTACTACAGTCAGTCACTGTTAGCCTTGGGCTCAATACCTCGCTCCCACAAGGATCCATCTCTGCGGGTCTAACATTCAGTCAATGCCCACCCAAGGTTACGCTTTACTTCTATGAGGACCACAACAACAACAATCCCAACAACAACAATAACCCCAGCAAAAACAACAACCCAAGCAACAACAACAAACACAAAAAATAAATCTTGGGCCAATCAAATGCCCTAGTATCATAATCATACATTGGAGAACTAATATCAAGACCTAAGGACTAGATCATATATCCCAACCCAAGGGGCGCAGAGGTGAAACCTCATCCCTACTACAACACAAAGGTACAATGTCACCAATAATCCTCAATCTCAGACAGACATGTTAATCCAACAAGTGCACAGTCTTCAAACCCAAATGATGGACATGCAAAATCAAGGGCAAACCATGTCCTACACCATAGAGGATTTGTACCCATACCCCTTTGATCATTATTTTCACATGTCTCTATTTCCCACTCATTTCTTGGTACCCAAGTTTGACAAATACAGGGGCAACACCAACCTTATTAAACATATCCAAGAGTTCTTTGCTAGTTGCATTGAGGTCACATATGATGAGACATACCTAATGCAAATATTCCCACAAAGCTTAGCTAGACTAGAAATGGAATGATTCTCACACTTACCTCATGACATTTTGTCTTGGGGAGAGTTGGCCGAAAAATTCATTGCTAACTTCCATCACAATATTGAGCACAAGTTCAACATCAAGGACCTCTGTGACATCAAACAAAAATATGGAGAATCCTTTGTAAAATTCCTAAAAAGGTGGAGGAAAACTGCAAATAGAATCATGTATGACGTACCCAAACAAGACCTCATAGTCATGTTCATTGACATTCTGATTCCAAAGATGTCATTTACAACAGAATTGCAACTGGCCCCTAACTTTAAGAAACTCACCGAACGAGGAGTTCACTATGAGCAAAACCTGGTCAAATGAGGTATCCTTGCAGATCTTACCCAGACAAACACAAACAAAATTACAACGGATAAAGACAAGTGGTGGAACATAAACAAAAATGTCACCAATGACGGTGTCATTGATGTAAAGATGGTCAACTATGCCCAACCAAAGGTGTAAGGAGTACCTATGACCAACCCAAAACCCATGGTGCCTACTCAAAAAGTGCATACTCTGAATCAACCACCCCTATTCAGGAAACAGCTGTGTCAAACAATCAACCACCGACACAATGCCCACAATGATTTCTATTTCCAAATGGAGATTACACACCATTGGGGGAGTTGATAGAATCAACCTTAAGAAGCTGATACAATCAAATACTATCACTCTACCTGAAATTAGAGAATACAAACATGGTGTTGTTAAAACAAAGTTGTACAATGATAATGACTTCTATGAATTTCATCGGGTAAAGGGACACAAAACACCCAACTCCTATCGACTGAAAAATGTCATTCAAGACCTGATTGACATAGGGGTCATTGATGTCTCCAATACCCAATCAAAAGGCACCATTGATCATACAATCTTCAATGACATATTCCATTATCACAACAAAGGAAAATCCTCCATATTTGGTGGATAGTCAAAACAAGTAAACTACACCTATGCTAACAGTGACAACACCATCAATTGCATCAATCCTTTAGATCACCATGTGGCTACTATTACTATCAGAGACCAAGGTGCTAAATGTGTTGTAACTACACACCATACAAAATTTGTCTTGCAAGGAGTGCCTTCTACATATGTTATTCCAACTAATACTCAAATAGTCTTTGATCCACATACCAGCCTTGTAGATCAGCTAAAGTGCACGCTTGCCCAAATATCTATGTTCAAAATTTTGCGCATATCCCCGCAACACAAGCAAGTCCTTGACCAAGTACTCCAAAATGTAGCCATCCCAAGGGACATAACCCCTGAAAGATTCCAAACCATGGTGAACCACATAGCTGCCAAAAATCATGCAACCTTCACGGACCATGATGTGTCACCGCACAAGCCTCTGCACAACAACCCCTTGCACTTGCTCATCCAAGTTCACAAACACACAATTCGTAGAGTCCTCATTAATGGTGGAGCTGGATTAAACATTTGTACTTTGAAAGTAATCAAACACTTGGGCTATTCTAAATCCAGTATTGATATCACAAGGAGAATCAATATCAGGGCCTATAATGAAGAAGAAAGGTCTTCCAAAGGTATTATCATACTACCAGTCCGAATAGGCCCAATCATCAAGAACACCCCATTCCAAATCCTATACCTAGAATTGGGATATAAAATGTTACTGGGAAGACCATGGATCCACGAGATGCAAGTTGTACCCTCCACATATCATCAATGCATCAAGTTTTCATACCAAGGGGAAAAAATCATTATTGAAGGAGATCAAAACTCATTCCATTACTATAAGACCATCAAAAGCAATACTGACAATCAAGTCCCTTCAAACCAAGAGGCAAGCATCCCTTCCACCTTGAATTCAATTCCCAAAGATGTCACAAGAAGAGAGGAAAATATCCATTACTAACAAAGGATGTAGTGAATACAACTATGAGAAATCTTTTACAATCACCAACATGTTTCAAAGCCCAAGGTCATACTACATGCCACAACCAGTGATCGCAACTAAAACCCCAGAACCTGTTCTATTTAGATGTCCACCCACCACCTTTGTCAAGTGGGGAGACATTGTGGAAGAGAACCCTTTTGATTTAGATATTAACACATTGTTGTTTCAAGACCCACAAGACACACTTCAAGCACCCATACCCGTGTCAACATATGGAGCCGACTACACAATGCTGCAAAAGTTTGGGTATGATGGTACGACTGGTCTGGGACAAGACAACATGGTCTAATGGAACTATCTTTACCACCAAACTAGAGAAATAAGAGAGGGTTAGGCTATGGGAAAAATAGAACCAGTCCTACCACCTGAGACATACCCATTGATCAAGAACAAGTAGCAGAGTTACACCGGGGGCGAAACCTGAAACATGTTTTGATCAACAATATACTCCAACAGTTATTGCCATCTTAAGTGGGAACCTCTTACTCCCAATTAAACCTTAACCAAGCTATCCAAGATGACAAGGAAAGTGAGACATTCGATGAGCATTCTAGCACAACTGATTCCCGTGAGTATGAGTGGAGATCTCTCCACAATTCTAAAACATCAATCCTACACTATTCCCCTCAGTTAGTCAACACTATACATATTGAGGATATGTTTGACCAATTAACCATAGAGGACTAGCCATGCATCGATAAGCATATCAATGCCAATTCCTTAGGTGGTGTGCCCACATCACATTCCTGGTTCATCAGAACCATCACCGTTGTCCCATTTACCCAAACAAAGTCATCCCACCACGAGGACCTTTTTCTAGTACACCCAGAACTGTTAGAATGGGATCAACAAGGACAACCTGATATAGATCTCTTTGAAAATGATGAGGCTATCCCAGACTTCATGGGACTCAAAGAAGGAATGCCATTAGGGGACCACAAGGAAGGTTTCTCTATTGACTTGGATAGATCAACATATTTTGAGGAGGAAGGTCCTCTTTCTAGTCAAAAAAGCAAAAGAAAAGAAAAAAAGAACAGTCAGTCAGTGAAAACCGCAAGGCACTTTCTGACACAAAAAATGACAAAAAGATAATAAAAGACGAATCTTCTAGTGAAAACCTCACTAAGGCTAGAGGATGGAAAGTAGGACCTCCTCCCCTTGAGAGAGGAAAATTCAGCATTGCTAGCTAAGGAAACAAAAGAATTCAACCTAGGTGATGAAAAGAACCCAAATAATATCTACTTGGAAAAATCACTCACTTTAGAGGAACGAGAGAAGTTCATATATTCTTCAAAGAAAGGAAAATCAACTTTGCATGGTCCTACTTAGACATGCTAGGCCTAGATTTGATGCTTGTGTTTCATCACTTACCATTGTTACCAAACGCTAAAATTGTCAAGCAAAAGTTGCATCCACATGTAACATTACTTGTCAAAGCAGAGTTGAAGAAACTCCTAGATGCTGGATTCATACGACCAAGCCCATACGCAGACTAGATTTCTAATCTGGTACCAATAACCAAGCATAGTGGTTGGATCCACATTTGCACAAATTTTAGAGATCTAAACAAGGCTTGTCCGAAGGACAACTTTCCTTTATTGAATATCGACATGATAGTAGATCTCATAATAGGACATCAGATGCTATCACTCATGGATGACTTCTCAGGATATAACCAAATAAGGATTGCACTAAAAGACCAACACAAAACTGCATTTACATGTGCCTGGGGTACTTACTATTGGAATTTCATGTCATTTGGTCTTAAAAATGCAAGAGCAACATATCAAAGGGCTATGACAATGATCTTCCATGATCTCATTCACAAAACAATGGAAGACTACGTCGATGACATACTTACCAAGTCAATGCTCAGAAAAGATCATCTACAAGTGTTGGGACCCATATTTGATAGAATGGAAGAATACAAAGTTTGACTAAATCCAAAAAAGTATGCATTTGGGGTCACCACAGGAAAGATTTTGGGATTCATTGTGTCACATTGAGGCATAGAGGTAGACACAAAACAAGTCAAGTCCATCCTTGATATGCCACCACTGACTAATCTAAGGCAACTAAGGGGTTTACAAGGCATGCTTCAATCCATCAGGTACTTCATTTCCCAATTAGCAAACATGTGCCATCCATTCCAACATCTACTACACACGGATGTGTCATTCATATGGACAAAACAATGCAAAGAAACATTCCAAATATTCAAGGATCATCTGTTAAAATCTCCCATATTGGTGCTACCCGTTCAAGGTAGGCCATTACTTCTGTACATCTCGACAATTGAGTCAGCATTAGGAGTACTCTTAGCACAACATGATGACCAAGGCAAAGAGAGAGTCATCTATTATCTCAGCAGAACCTTGGTGGGTTATGAGCTCAACTATTCACCAATTGAAAAATCATGCCTCGCACTAATCTTTGCTTCCTAGGAGTTGAGACATTACATGTGCAACCATCAAACTAGGCTGATAGCACATATTGATCCCCTAAAGTATTTACTAAGAAAAGTAGCACCGACAGGATGACTAGCTAAATGGGTGATGATCCTAAGAGAATTTGTTCTAGAATATGTGGACAAAAAAGCTATGCAAGTCATTGTGGACCAACTAGAAGAGGCACCCATACAGGATCATCAGCCTATAATATCTGAATTTCCAGATGAGTCTATTCTTACAGTACAACTGGAATAGAGCTTTGAAAATTATACTTTTATGGATCATGCACGAACCATGGATCAAGAGCAAGGATAGTGCTCATTACCCCAAATAATTATGCGATCCCTAAATATTTTTGACTCAACTTTATTTGCACAAAAAATATAGCTGAGTACAAAGCTCTAGTCATCAGAGTAAAGAGAACTATACAATGGAGAATCAAGAACCTCAAAATCTATCATGATTCACAATTAGTCATCATCTAAGTAAACAATGAATATATGACAAAAGATGAGAAGCTAATATTATGCAGGAGCATCTTGGGTCATTGGCGATCCCGCTCAACCAAAAAGATGTTTGTTTTGTTCTTTAGTTTGTTTGGAGGCTTACTAGGAAATACTTTGTTGCTTGAGTTCTGTCGTTTGGGTATGCTTGTCTCTGTTGCTTGGGTTCTGTCACTTGGGCATGCTTGTTTCTGTTGCTCAGTTTTGTCGCTCGGGCAAGCTTGTTTATTTTATATTTCTCGGGTTTGTTTTCTATTGCTCAGGGTGTTCTTTTCCTGATTCACTTTGTTGCTAAGTCATCCTTTTCCCAAGATGTTTATTTTGGAGTTGGATCTGGTGGTTGACTTCTTCAGTTAATTTTTGTGGCTTAATTGATTTGGGGTCTGTGTGGACCTAAATCTGGGTCTCACTTATGGATTTGAGTGCCAACCTCTCTTGGTGGACTCTTGTATATATTTGTTTCTATGTTCTTAGTTGAGGGGTATCAGTTTGATAATAAGATTGAATATCAGATTATCTGTAAGAAGGTCTGTGACCTCACATGTAGAAATATCAATTTGTAATTCTCTAAATATATGGCCCAAACTGAGAAGGCCTTACTCCCTAGCATGTAATGATTTAATCAATCAATAAAGGGATCTCTGATGTTTCTTCTCTCACTATGTTGTTGTTGCTTCTGCATTGTGTTTTCAAGGTGGTTTGGTAGTTGGGAGAGCCTTTGGCCACATTATTAGCCCTGCCTTGCGTTAGGTGGTATCAAAGCATTGGTGAGATCTAAGTTCCTTCTTGTAAACCCTAACCCTAGTTGGTATTGTTGTGGGGTAGTAGATTGCAATCTGACCTACAATTGCATAGGGATTCAAGATGGTTCGTGGGAGAGGAAATGTAGATCCAGGTATAGCTATTATGCTTAGACAGATTGCTACTAGATTGGAAGCTGTTGAGACAGCCTAGCGCAGAGGAAGACATCTTGAAGATGCTAGTGATGATGAATTGGAAGAGGTTCAGGGTGAAGCTGCACCTGCACCTATGATGAATCAGGAAGAGGAGAGATTCATGCGAGCTTTGAAAAGTTTGAAATCCACATCTTAGTTTAATCCTCCCGAGTATAGTGGAAAATTAGATTCTGATGAATTGATTAACTGGATAATTGAGATGGAAAAGTATTTTGAATATGAGAATGTAGCATAGGATAAGAAGGTGAAGATTGCAAGCACAAAGTTGAAAGGTCACTCATCCTTATGGTGGGAACATCTACAATTAGATCGAAAGAAGAAAGGTAAAGACAAAATAAAGGTATGGGATAAGATGGTAAACAAATTAAAAGTCAAGTTTCTACCTTGTGATTGTCAGATTAACCTAAGCAGGCAAATGCAAAGTTTGAAGCAGAAAGATAGATCAGTAAAAGACTATACTAAATAATTCTACATATTGGACATTAGATCTGGACATGTTGAAGATGAGGTGGAAAGAGTAGAAAGATACCTAAATGGATTGAGAAGTTCCTCTTATCATTTTAATTGCACTAAATTGATAAATTGTTTGATATCTTACATTGGATTATGAATTTCATAATTGCTGTCTTAAAGTTGCAGAATTGTTCAAATTCAAAAGAGAAAGTATACATTCAACGTAGCAACTATAAACAGAAAAAAGGACTTGCATAAAGGTACATCCTTCCAAACTACTATTTAGATATTGAAGACAAATATTTTATTATTGCATTCATGTTAAGACTCATGTTGTTCTCTAAGTATTGATCTAACTTACACTTTCAAATTCAAAAATGGATCATTACATTGAACATTCAAAATGAATGCAATAAGCAAGTATTCCTTTATAGGTTACATCTTTTAGTTGAGAATACTGAGAAAATATACAGTGCTGAAAGTAGAAAAGAAGAATGCTAGTAGTATGAAGTAGGGGTCCCATGCATTGCCTTATCATATGGTTGTTGTTAGCTAATCTTCTGCATGTTGAGGTTGAGCAATGATGTCATCTGGATCCTCGTGATTTCTACCTTATCTCATCCTAGTTCTTTTGTATTTTTACCTGCATCATAAGAGAAAAATGGTGTTAGATCCAACTGGATCTAAACAATGCATGAAATACAAACATCATACTACTATTATCAACACTCTCAGAACTACATATCAGCTAAGTAAACATCAAATGCAATAACAAGGTATACATCTACAATAACTAAATTAAGTATCAAAGGGACATAGTTTTATGAAACCTTTTACTGCATATAGTTGTTATTGTTAGGAATAAGGTGCCTCAACCTTGGATAATTCCTATTCTTATTATTTGTTTTTTAAAATTTATTTCTTGCAAATAATGTAATTAAGTGTGAGTGTACATGTCTAGTTGGCATGTTGATGTGTCACTCCACTTGATGTGTCGGCATCTTGAATTGTGTGTAAGGAGATCATGGCTGAAATGGTTATGACAGATTCCTATGACACATAAGAGCTATTTCTAGGAGATTTCAATGAAAAGTGAAGACATGCAATGACATGTGGCAACCGATAAAGTTGAGTTCTATACACTCTTCCAATCCTTGATCCCAACTGTGGAATGGTAAAACCCTACTACGACTATCTTTGGGAGTTGCCCTAAAAAGGAAAGCGCAATGATATAAGCATTTTTTAGGGTTACAACAGAGGATACAAAAAGAGTGTATTGTTGGTATAATCTGGTGCTACTAGATTTGTCTGTGTGTATTGATTGTCTCCTGAAAGAACTTGCATTGCAACTGTGTTGTAACAGTTGTGTTGAAGATAATACATTGTGTAGGTTTTGGAGTGCTGGGGTTTTTTATTGAAAGGTTTTCCCTAGGGTAAATCATTGTGTCATTCTCTATTTCCTGTATGCATGGTATATGGTTGCAATATCTTTGTTAAAGTAGTTAACTAATCTGAAATTGTAAGGATTTAAAAGAATTTGCACAATACTTTCCTTTAGAGATTAGTGTAGGAAGTTGTTTCCGCACCTGAGTTTCCTTACAGTTATCCTGCATTAGAAATGGATTGCTATTTAAGAAAATAGGGCATCCACATGTTAGGTCAATAAATCCAATCAGAAAACCCATATTCATACATAAATGTCATCTCACATGACATTTACATACATACATGGATTGGCTGATTGAATCCATCAACCTAACATAGGGATTCAGATTTGATTGTGTGCAAACAAGAGATGTCTACAAACTCTAAGGTATGAAATGTAGGAAAGAAAAGAAGACATAATAGAAATAATAGCAATGATATTATAAGAGATACATATGAAATGAAATAATGTAGAGTGTTCCTGAATTAAAGATGTGACAACAAACAAAGAAGCAGACTTGCATGATAAATGAGAGATGGAAAATCATATACACATGGTTCAATCATCAATTGACACCACATAAGTACTTCAACTCATTACTATTACGAGTATTATCATTCTGAGTAAAAGCTATGAAAAAAGGAGCAATGATATCCATTCTATAACAGTAGGCATACATAGAATGAAATATTAATATTGCTGTTATAAGAGATGTGTGTGCAGGAAAGAATGAACAAGTGCAAAAGGTGGAGTCAACATAGATACATTCAGTTAGTTTTCCATACCATAATGATCAGTGATGTCATATATTCCTAAATGACGTTATATAAGATATTGGGTCATAACATATGGCATCTAAGTGATGGATGAAAAAGCATAAGTATTCACAGAGGGACTTAATGAACATAATGATCTGAATCTTGATTCACAAGTGTCATTTTTATAAACTAAATTGTTTATTGAGCTCACTAATCTAACAAGTGCATAATATTGTTGTTTAAAAGTTTAAACAAAATATTTTGCAGTGTTTCAAGCTAACTGGTTTCAACTTCATAACCAGAGAAAAGAGATGCACAACAGGCTAAAATGCTACTGAAAGTGCCAAGATTACAAACATTCATGATCAATTGCTATGTTTCAGTACATAAACATTGGTACAATATATCTTTGCTGATTCAAAACTACAAATTCAATAATTTCACTGTTGTTGCTGATTACAAAAGAAATGCTACAGAATTGTGCTATAAAGAATTATAAAATGTTTAACAAAATGTATCTTTAAATGTCATGAGCCCGTGCTCAAACTTTATTGATAATAAACAAGTATTTTATATCTTATTGCATTTCTTTTGAAGAATTCAGTTTCAGCATCAAAAGAGAATTATTTTTAAGCCTAGTAATTTGTGCTAGTAAGTCTTAGAATGTTCTCTATTTTCAAGTATTGAATTTAAGAACCGAAGTAATTGTTCCAACAAAAGAAAATAAGTGGAAGCATGGAAAGTGATTGGTAACAATTTTACTGGTACATTGAATGTATTACAAATGAGCATGTTAAACATATGCAACATAATCAAGCTGTGAGTATCATTTTACAAAGTTTTACAGTATGCAAGCCATCTACAGCCATATAAAGTTTTCAGATTCATCAAAGAAACAAGCTCTAGGAATACTTTTTCAAACTATGGAGCATCACTCTCAGGGTTTTATTTCATCAGATAAAAATAAATTTAAGTCTGAAGAAATGACTAGTTTTTTCTAAGTATGACTAGAAAATATGTTCAACAATGGTAAAATATATACAAAACAGTCAAAATGAAGACCAGGTCGTATGCACACTTCAAGTTTTTCAAAGAAATTAGCTAAAGGAGTTCATTTTAAAAACATTGATTATGCTACAGGAGTTTTAATGCAATGAGCTTTTGAAGCTTTAATTTATTCTATGGAGCTGATCATGTGTGATTGTGTATTAGAAATAAATGACTGGTTTTTTCCAAGTGTGTTGACAATGAACTGTATTATGCATTCATTTTATCAAGTTGTAAGTACAATACTTTTCTAACAGATTTACAAAGTCAAATGTACATCTACAACCAAGCTATGGAATTGAAAATGTTGACAGTAAAGAAGAAATAAGAGATACAATGATGTACACAAGCTTCAGACAACATATGATACAAGTGAAGATAAAAATGAACTTATCTGTATGTCCAAGGTGACCCGTGTCTTTACTTTATCTTTCAGCCATGGTTTTAGCCAGCTTGCAAAGACGTGAAGCTTATGACTGAAAGATGTCATAGCTTAATGACTTGATGTATCTACCACATCTTTTAGTCATATAGCTTCATGAATGTTGCTAAAATGACTGAAGGAGACCCACAAAGTAATATAGCTGGAAGATGCAAAGACCCACTTTGTAAGTGGTGTAATAAACGAAGTTCATGCTTGAAGCTTGCGGTGGAGAAAATACAACAAGATCACTTATCTATTACAAGGCAAGCACATTGGAGATTCGAATGTAGAGGACTCGAAGCTTGAGTTATTTCGCACATATGTGTTTGGAATAAGTCTGAAGATGTGGCTAGAAGAGGCCGAGCTTAGGGAAAGATATCTCCATGTCTTTTAGCCACACTTCAGACCAAGCCCAAGCTCATGATGGTAAGAAGATCCAATTCATATTCATAAAAAAAACACTAGCTCGAGTCCAAGTTCAGCCAAGATTCAACATGTAGTGTCATTATTATGGCATGGTTCAAAGAACCCACATCACAAAAAGGTGAAGCCCAAGTTCAAGTTCTAATTCTTGCAAGAATACATGCAAAATGCCATGTATTATGGTGTCTAAAATTCAAGTTTCAAGAGGTGCAGCTATAGACCAAACTCCATTTCTTACAATGATGCATGCAAAGAGGCACCATGCATACATGCCATGCAAAGCAGACTGAATGAAACCCGCAAATGAAACACATCAGTTACAAAAAGAAGAATAGCCTGAGTTGTAGATGCACATAAGATCACAACGAAGAGAGCTTGAGTTCCAGTGGATATGTGGTGACCGACAAAGGTAAAAAATCTCTAGCAACACTCCAAATATCAAATGAAGAGACTCCAGACTTCATGGTGAAAAACATGAAAAGCTCTAGTTTGAAGAACATGCATAAGCGGCGCCATATATTATGGCATATAAACTTTAAAATGGAACCCAGAACATGAAGAACAATGCTATTCTATGGAATTTTCAAAACTAAAGGTTAAACTTGAGTCAAACTGCATGGAGGCTGAGTTCAACGAAGAAACCCAAGTTCAACCAAAGATAGCCCGTGTTGCCCAACAAAATGTAGAGTTCTCAATGCCATATATTATGGCAGATTCAAATTCATACAGAGATACCACAGAGGCAACATGGCGGTAGAAAAACCCTAGGTTATTCCAAAGTCATAGAACACAGAGTGAAGTGCAAGAATGCCTAAATCCAAATTGATAAAACTTTGAATTACCCAATGCAAAATGAGTTAAGTCTCTGTCGACCATAGTGCACGACAACTTTTCAGCAAGTGCCACGATAGTTCTATCACATGAGATGTAAGGGATATTTTTGGCGTTGCATTAACCTTAGCTTATGGAGATAGGATTTTGGCTAGAAAGTTGAGTTAACATATGGAGTTAGGGCTAATAAGGTTATGGTGTCGGCTTCATGGGTTGGGTTATGCATTTTTGGTTAGGGTTTTAGGTGAAGTTGGCACTTTTAGTTATTTTGGATATTCTTCAAGGGGGTTTGTAATGTATTTTCAATATATGTTGATATATATTAAAGAAAATTTGTAAAATCAAAATATACCAACATTAGGGAACATGAGTTTAAGGCTAAGTTTAGGCATGTCTTATGCCTTAAATTTAGGGTTTTAGTGGGATCATGGAGAGATTTTGTTAAAGCTATATTATAGGCATCAATTGGGCCTGATTTTCAGGGGATCTATATGTTTTAGAGGCACTTTTAGGGGGAGTTCTCATTTTCGAGATTAGCTTTGGAGGCTATATATTTGAACTTCTTATTCATTGTAAGGGGTTCAGAATTTGGGGATTTTGAGGTATTAAGTGAACAAATTGTTCCTTCGCCCATTTCCTTTGTATTTTTGTAACCATTTTGCAGATTTTGGAGATAATAAAGCTGGCTTTACCATTCACACATATTTTTTGAGTCTTGCATCTATCCTTTTCAAGTTTTCTGCATCTAAGTGTTTATCCCTTTTTAAGCACAGATTAGTGAATTGCTATAAATTCCTATTCTAGGTTTAAAGAATTAACCTTCTACAAAAGTTATCTATTTGTTGGTTGAATTCCTACTATTAGTGATACCAAAACCTAATAAGGAATCGTAAACCATCCTAGGTGTTGAGAAAGGAAATCATTTGCAAAACTTAGTAGTTTTTGTTTTTGTAAGTACAATCTTGCAAAATTCTAATAAATCTACATCCATCTTTGGTGTATCACCTTTTTAAATTAGTTTTTCTTCATTTTCCAAGTTCTCCTTCTCCCTTTTTCTAAACCCATAAAAAAGTCAATATTAGGTGATATCCCAAATTCCACAGGAACCGGCCTAGAATCTGGAGATTCGTTCTCTTATCCACCTAAGAGAATGTTTCCATGTTTCAATAGGATGGATAGATTCTGCATCCAGTCATAGGCACAATCCTGATTGACAATAGTTTTTGGCATGTCCGGTGGGACCGATATGCTACATAGTTCTTTCAAGTTATTATTTCTTATTGCTGTTTTGTTATGAACAACAGTATTTCTGCCTTTAAGAAGGTATTTTACCAAACACCTGGCGACTCTGCTTGAAGATTTTTCTCCGAATCCAGTTACAAACTTATTTTAATGAGAAGGACTCCCATAAGAGCCAACAGTGAAGGCTTCATTTATCAAGAGTTACAAACTAGCAGAAGAGGTGGAAGATTAGCAAGGAGTGAAAGATCCCTGACGGATTCTCTTACTGCTGTTGCTTTATTTTTAATTATATAAACTATATTATTCTATAAATTAATTATTTTGTGGTCTTGGAGAGATAAACAAAAGTTATAGAATATGATTGTTTTATTTTTGTGTTTTTCAGAATATATGCAATACAACGAATAAACAACAGTAACTAGAAAATAGACAACAATAAGAATCATACGCAACAATATATTCCAATCTGGAAATGATTTCTAAAATTGTACCAGTATATTCTGATTTATTTCTGTTCCAATACAGATTTTCCCCCAAATAAGATTAACACCAGCTGAAGAAGGAGACCAACTAACACAAACATAAACCAAGTAATCAAACAATGCTGCTGAAACAAATAAATTCTAGAACCCTCATGTGCTGCTGTAGGAAACGCCCATGCTAAAACAAGAGGTCGTCTTTGTTAAGAATCCGCTGCATGTAGAGTGTGAATGCAATGAGGTAATTTGGTCCCCAATTTTGACTGATCTGTGTGCATAAAGACTTTGATTCCAATCCTATTGAGGGCTACGTCCCAACAAAATCCAATCTCAGCCCTAGGGTTTGTGTCCCAGGTGAGAACAAGCTCTTCCAGAGCAAGGCGTCCAAAATAAGTTTCAAAATGATAAAAGATAAGCATCAATTAGGTTTACATCTCCTTTCCTTTGAAATTCAAACCCTAAAGGAGAATTAAGATTGCACTTTATAATTAAATGATATTTACCAATTATGGTGTCCAAACTATAGAGAAAATATCACTTTATTATAATTAAATAGCTCCAAGCACCAAAAAGACTCTGGAAGGTGAAAATCATGTAGAAAATTTTGAGACATTTCTGACGAGCTATAACACATAGGCATATGAAGTCAGAAAACCCCTTATTACTCCAAAATGGCTATATACATAGCCTTATTTAAAATATTAAAATGCTAACTTAGGAAAATATTTAAATATATTAAAATATATCCCAAATAGCCATAGAATACCTGAAACACCCCAAAATCCTAAAACTAAATATGTCACCTATCTGTGACTGATGCCGGACAACCTAGGACAACTGACAGTCTCATCCCTAAAATCTAGGGATGCTCTTAGAAACTAGGAAACACACCCAAATCTCCTGAAACTGAAACCAAGGGATGACCTTATAGAACCTAAAATTTGGAAGCTAACACCACCTCCTAAAAAGTAGGAATCCCCCTCCTAAAATCAAGGAATTGCCTCCTAAGATCAAGGAACTACTCCCAACTGGTCTACTACTAACTGAGACACCAAATCTGAACACTGAATATCCTGAATGAGTCTCTAACCACCACTACCAGCCTACGAGACCCCATAATAGGCTAACTCTCATGTCTCTGCTAGACAAAGCTAAAGAGGGGACATGACAATCCCTTTTTGCCTCTGATAGCCCAAACCAACCAAATAAACATGAGTCTGACCATGTCATCTGTCTGTGACTGATGCTGAATGAGATGGGTCAACTAGCAGTCCCATCCCTAAAATCTAGGGATGCTCCTAGAATTTAGGAAACCAATCTCGTCGCACTAAAACTGACACCAACTGAAGGGTCATGAATAACCTCATGACTGGCAACTGTCACGACCTCCTAAAATTTAGGGATATCACCTAAAATCTACGAACTGCTCCAAACTGCCTATAAAGCCAAAATCTGGTCAATGTATGCATTGAATGAGTTCCTATTCATCTCTGCTAGCCTAAAAGACTCTAATGATAGGCCAACTCCTCCGAATTTGGTGTCCACTCTAGAAAGGGGACATGACAATCCTCCCTTCCTGGAGATTGTTTTTCCTCAAGCAATCACTAGAACAAGAAACATCACAATCCACCTGGATCCCACAGAAAATTATAAGCCATGCCCCTGGCACAAAGTGCAGACTCCTGTAGCATCCTCTAAAAAAAAAATGGGATGACTCTGTAAAGAGACCCATAACAACCACTTACCTACAGTCCTGTATTGAATCGGGCTCTGCTCAGATCCCAAGAGAAATAGATATCTGGACCATCAAAAATTGAGATGTATGGGTGACTCAGATCACATACACCCTGACCTCCCCCTGCACACCCAACTAACCTATATTGAGCGTGTAGACCATCTGCATAATAGTGATGAATACCACTGAACAAAGTTGTACCAGGACCTGGATATCCACACACTATATAATCTCTGCAGTCACCATAACTCTGCAAGTCACCTGCTATTGACTTGCAACCAAAAATCCCATCAACTGCTGATGGCGAGAACCCATCCCATAATAGATGATAAGAATTAGGAGCTAATCCACATCTATGTGGCATCAACTCATCAACATGTGGGTCAAAGGAAAAATAATGAACGTTCCTCACTATGTAATGATGATAAACTACTCCGACCTTTGTCAGAGGCTCACCATCCACCAGTCTCGAACCCAAAGATGGCTCCAATCTCAAACTTAGCACAACTGGTTGGAAAGGGTCCTGGGTGACCCTCTCAGCAAACCCAACCTTTAAATATCTATGAGGGAGCATCATAGTCAAGGTACCTACAATCTCTCTCACCAAACGTCAAATCATACGAGTACCCTAGATGAGAACACCCTCAGAAGCTCGGTAAGATCCATCCCAAAATTTTGAACTCTCAAGAAGGTGATCTAGGAATGACTCTGTGTAGTAGAATTTATAGGTGGTAGCATCCATTTTCTCTCCCTGGACCCATAACTAGTCATTGTGTAACTGTGACGTAGCCAACTGCCTATCATTACCAGCTATGCGATCACTAACAACTAACTTAGGTGATACCATGTCTCCTTGCTGAGCAATCAAAGGAGTAGTGTCATGAACTAAAACACTGATCACTAAAGGGTTCACTATGCTACCCACAACATCTTGTACTATATAACCTGATGCAATGCTACCAACTATAGTATCCATCCCAACCAGAATATCCACCCCAATGTGAGGCACACAACAACCCTCTACTGAAGTGCCTAACTCAACTACCGTTGTATCTGATGGACATGAACCTGTACCTCCAACACTAGAATCAAGGGTGGATGTATCCCTAACTCCATCACATCCAACAACCCCAACTGTGGACATCGCCAAATCACCATACACCACAATATGTAACTGCATTGGATTTGGTGTTGGTGTAGACTGAAGCAGCACCAATTCCATAGTCACCTCTGCTAACTAAACCTGTGACTCCTGGAGATCCAACTGAGTGCTCTCTAAAACCTCAAAATTCATCATGAGTTCCCTAGTAAGCTCACCCACCTCATCCTCTCTATCCAAGAGTGCCTCATATGCTATACTTCCCCACTCTACTAGGTGATCTCGGTCGGCTACCAATCAAAAATAATCCTGTCTCAAAATTTTGACAACCTCCTGTAAGGCTTGAATCTCTGTCAGGGACAAGTAACAACTGTAACACCCCAAAATTGGCATCTTGCAACCCTAACCAATTTTGTTGCATTTGTTGTTCTTCTAAATCATCAAAGTCCTATTATACTAGGCAAATCTGAGTTCTACACTAACTCTACTCGACCTGAGTGTAAAATACAGAAAATCCTTAATCTGTATCAATCATACATCACATTTAATTCCTAAATACCTATTTGGCTAAACAAATCCTATGATCGAATTAATTTAATTAATAAAGTCCTAGCACTTTAATTAAATTAAATCCACCCTCTTTAGCTGAAACACATAAAAAGGAATTAAATAATATTTAATTATTAAATAGATATCCTCTTTTCAAATATTTGAATTTAATATTCAGATAATTGAGAAAAATCAATTATGAGGTCATATTTATTTAATTAATTAGATATTCTCTCAAAAAGCTTTCTTCTATTCAGAAATAGAAACTATGAATTAATTGTGCTTTAAAGGGAAATAAAACAATTGAATTCAAATAAAACA
>MU223908.1:3273591-3303069 GCA_018584345.1 Thuja plicata | reverse complement strand
GTATGAGAGACTAGATGGTTATCTTACCAAGATTGGATTCAAGAAAGGAGAAACAAATTGCAACTTATTCATAAGAGAGACACCTGATGGATTATTACTTGTTGCCATATTTGTTGATGACATTATCGTTGGAGGTAACGACAAGCTTAGTGTAGAATTTGCAAAAGAAATGCATGATGAATTTGAAATGAGCATGATTGGTCCTATAAAATATTTTTTGGGATTAAATGTAAAGAAGATAGATAAAGGAATATTCATAAATTAGTCCAAATATGTGAAGGAAATATTGAAGACTTTCAAGATGGAAGAGTGTAAGCCAGTATGCACTCCTATGATAACAGGAAGCACACTTTCTAAAGAGGATGATTCCATAGTAGTTGACAAGACATTGTACAAGTCTATGATTGGAAAACTTATATATCTTACTCAATCTAGACTAGACATATCTAATGTAGTTGGAATTGTTGGTAGATTTACAGCTGAACCCAAGCAAAATCACCTAATGGCAATAAAGAGAATTTTCAGATATCTAAAGGGAACTATAGACTATGGTTTATGGTATCCTAAATCAGAGAATGTACAACTTCATGTATATACAGATGCATATTGGGCAGGTTGTATTGATGACAGGAAGAGTACTTCAGGAGGAGCAATATTTCTTGGAGATAGTTTGGTTTCTTGGATAAGCAAGAAGCAAAATTGTATCTCTCAGTCAACAACATAAGCTAAATATGTTGCATCAGCATTGAATTATTCAACAATGGTTTGGATCAAGCAGATGGTTAAAGATTTTGGTATTCAGGTTGATTATCCTATTGTTATTCACTGTGATAACACTAGCACTATCAACATATCCAAGAACCCTATGATGCACGCAAAGACAAAATACATTGAGATTAAATACCATTTTCTTAGAGAAAAAGTTGCAGACAAAGAAGTAAAATTGGACTATGTGAGCACTAAAGAACAATTGGCAGATATTTTCACAAAGCCTTTATCAAAATATACTTTTGAGTATCTCAGGGAGAAGTTGGGAGTAATTCCCTTTCCTGAGTCTGATTAGATAAAGCAGCAAGTACATCAGTCCATGGTGATTGATGAATGGTTGACTATTGTATTTCTGGATTAGTACCTATGCCTAATTTCTTATGGCGCCCTTTGCCATTGATGTCAAAGGGGGAGTATGTAGTAAGGGGGAGCATATACTCTGGGGGAGTATATAATCATGTAACTTAAAAACATAGACAGAGGAGCTGCAGCAGTGTAGAGGATTCCTTGATGAGGATATTAAGAAGATTGTAAAAGAAAGAGGACACCATGTGCTGAAGATGTTTTTAATATCATATGTTGCCATTAATGTCAAAGGGGGAGATTGTTGGAGATTTACTTCTGGCAGCTAGTTGATTGTATATTTGTCATTGATGACAACATATCATATACAACAGTGTTCTATATGTACTTATCAGAAGATGCTATTAAGCCTTACATGGTTATATTAATGTTTTAGACATGCTTTGGATGCTTTGTTTATACACGTAGACTTGGATATGAAGTTTTAGTTGAGTTGTGTAATTCTGTTAGTGGCAGTTACAGTTTCTGAGTTTATCTGTATAGAACCGACGTATTTGCGTTGGTTCTTGAGTTGCACCTATCTTCAGGATACACGTGTGTATATTCATGATTAGTTATGAGTTAACCATGTTTGGTTAAGAGCGCCTATAATGTTTCATCAGGATTGTGTTGTTTGAGATAATTTGGTGGAGCCGACTCAGTGAAGCGTCACGTCTGTTCAGTTCATGTTGCACAGTCTTAATCTTGATTGCATGCTTAGTTAGGCCAACAAAGATGTTGGTGAAGTGTTTCCCATAGTTGTCGTGAAATTATACTTTGAGGAAGATACTTATAGTAGTTCATTTGTGAATGCTAAGTGTGAATGATACGAAAAGAGACAGAAAAAAGTACAGAGCAAAATATTAGTTATGTTTCATTCATCGGGGATATATGTGAAGAAACAGTGGAAGATTACATTACATTGGAACTAATCAAGACAATAGGTCTACTTTATAGTTCATCATCAGATATAGTGCATATCTGTTCTACTGAAGGTTGTAGCCTTCACCATTGAAGCAGTGAGCTTTTGGACAATGAGTCCTCACCCTTAATAGGGTTATTTGTAAAAGACTCCTAACAGGGTCAGACCCTTAACCATGTCACTATACTTATTGCAATGTAAATAAAAACTCCTAATAGGGTTGCAAGATCTTCTAACAGGGATTATTATAAACAAGTATAGTTCATTGTGGGTGCTAATTCCCACCGGGTTTTTACCATTTGGTTTCCCCGTAACCAAATTATGGTGTTGTCTATTGTGTTATCTAAATGTGCATTTACTTTATGGTATTCTGGAATTAATAAGAGAAAAGAATTAAATTAGCTGATAACTGATTCACCCCCCCTCTTAGTTATCCTTTGGGACTATTCTAACAGACCTTAAAGAACCTCAAATCTGGAAGCTGACACCACCTCCTAAAAAGTAGGAATCCCCCTCCTAAAATCAAGGAACTGCCTCCTAAAATCAAGGAGTTGCTCCCAACTGGTCTACTAGTACCTGAGACACCAAATCCAAACACTGAATAACATGAATGAGTCTCTAACCACCATTGCTAGCCTACGAGACCCCATAATAGGCTAACTCTCATGTCTCTGCTAGACAAACCTAAAGAGGGGACATGACAGTCCCTTTTTGCCTCTGATAGCCCAAACTAACCAAATAAACATGACTCTGACCATGTCACCTATTTGTGACTGATGTTGAATGAGATGGGTCAACTGGCAGTCCCATCCCTAAAATCTAGGGATGCTCCTAGAAGTTAGGAAACCAATCCTGTCACACTGAAAATGACACCAACTGAAGGGCCATGAATAACCTCATGATTGGCAATTGTCACGACCTCCTAAAATTTAGGTATGTCACCTAAAATCTAGGAACTACTCCAAACTGGCTCCAAACTGCCTGTAAAGCCAAAATCTTGTCAGTGTATGCACTGAATGAGTCCCTATTCATCTATGCTAGCCTAAAAGACTCCAATGATAGACCAAATCCTCTGACTTTGATGTCCACTCTAGAAAGGGGACATGACAAGGAGAAACAAAGCATCTCAAGCTGCAGGAGAATCATCCTCTTTTCTTAGGGGATCTGATTTTTCATTATTTGATAACCCTATCTTTGAAGATCAAGCTGCCATTTCTGAAAGCCACGAGGTAATAATTGAAGATTTTGGTTTTCCTAAAGATTTAAGTTTTATTGACAATTTTGGATCAGAACTACCCATTTTTGAAGAATCATCAAGAAATTAGTCCACTGCCGTAGCATCCACAAGTGACACTACTACTCCAGGATTTAAAACATATCAGAGAAAGGTAACACAAGTTAACAAATCTATTTTACAATCTGTAGTCTAGCAACAGGTGCAAACTGTAGTTTAGCAACAAGTACCACCAGTATAGATGGCTTGAAATTTGCCATTTGTGGCCTTTAATGCTGGAAGCCCATTGCAAATAGCTGTGCATCATGACATTCCACCAGCAGCACTAAAAGGTTTGACATATTTTAATGGTGAGAATCATATTTCAGCAATTAAGCACATTAAGGATATTGCTACTTTATGTGGATTACACCAAGTTACTCATGATGATGTAGCATTAAAACTATTAGCAGCTTCACTTAAAGGTAAAGCGTTGATCTAGTTTAGAAGTTTTCCAGTTAACTCTATTAGTACATGTGATGAGTTAGGTACTATTTTGATCAGTAAGTTTGAAGATAGATTGAATAATTTCTCTTTGGTTTAGCAGTTGACTACTATTAAGAGATATATCAATGAGCATATTTCTAATTTCAACTTTCATTTCAACAAACTTGGGATAGAATTCCGAGAGCTGTTAGACCATCTAATGACTATGCATTTCTTTTCTTTTTGAAAGCATTTAACCCTGATATTGCACTTATGATACAATCTATGGGAGGTAACACTTCACCTGCTACTTATGATGTTGTTGTTAGAGCAGAAAATAACTTGATACAAGCTGGAAAATTACCTCCAAGGCCTCCAATGCCTTATTGTGCAGAGATTCAACCAATTGTACCAGTTGTCATACCACTAATTGTGGTTATTCCACCAGTACCAAGATTAGATATGCAGGTTGCAGTGGAGGAATATGTTGCCACAACTCCTATTAGGGAGTTAAAGGACACAAGTGACAACATCTTGAAGACATTATAGAATTTTGGTAATGAAATTACAAATTTGAAGAGGCAGCAGAGCCAATACAATAGACCTCCGCAAGCTTCTTACCAGCAAAGTAGGCCATTGAATCAAGCTTCAAGCCCAAACCAGCTGAGGCAAGCCCAAGGACAACAAAGAGGTTACAATTAAAGGGTGGTCCAAGCATACAATTATGCAACTCCAAGTACTTCCAAGGAGTTGACAATAATTCCTCAAAATAATTATGTGCAAGAAATGGAATGGTGCAACACATGCAATGATGGGCATTATTGGCTGGATTGCCCTCATGCACTAGAAGCTAGAAGACAAGATGTGCTAAAAGGATAGCCAACTAATAGTCAATCAGAGGTACAATATGATCAATCACAAACGCAAGGTAACCTTGATATGTCTTTGGTAAATTCTAGTGATGAAGATTCTATTTTAGCAACAAGTTTTGACTCAATCAAGTATGGAGACCTATAGAAGCATGAACAAGGTCAAAATTGAAGGCTGTAAATGATCAATAGCCAAAATATCAAGTTCAACAGCCTGCTATCACAGTTCAACAACAAGCAAAGCAACATTCACAAGCTCAGAAGGGACCAAAATAGTCAACTCAGACCATAAATGAGCCTGCTATTTTAAAACAACAACAAAAAGTTAGTGCTAAGAACTTTAGTATTATAGCTCATTTGAAGAAGACAAATGTTCCCTTTTCCATGTGGGATGTTTTATCTCTTCCATGCCAAAAAGATTTATTTCAAGAATCATTACAAAAACTTACCTTATCTGATGAAGTTTTATCTTAGCAAACCCCTAAAGTTCTAGTTGCTACAAGTGCTAGTTCATCCCATAAATCAACTAAGTTAATCAAGCCTCCTCCATTTTATGTAACTATTATTATAGGACAACACTTAGTCCATAACTGCATGATTGATTTTGGTGCAACTAGTTTAGTCATGCCTAAAAAGATTGTTGACCAGTTAGGCTTGAAGTATGAACCATTGCAAAGAGGGGTAGTACAGTTAGATGGAACAACTGTGGCAACTGTGAGAGTTATAAGGGATTTAGATTTAACACTGCATGGTTTTCTTAGTTTTTCAGTTCCTATGGATGTGTACATTATAGATTTGCCTCCTAACTTCTTTATATGCTTGTCAAGAGAATTTACTGCTAAGATAGGAGGTTATCTATCAACAGACTGGACTCACATGCTATTCCGCATAAGGTACGGTACTAAGGTTACTATACCCTCAGAACCAATTGCAAAAATATGTGTTGAAGAGTATGTTGCTAGTTCTGGAAATGAATCAACAATTGTGTTATTTGATCAAGAGGAAATACCTAAGGTTTTTGAGGCTCAAACACAAGTAAGTAAGTTTCCTGATATGCTACTAGATGATTGGGCAACTGACAATGTAGGAATTTTAGATGAACAGATTGGGGAGCCAAGTTTGGGTAATTATGTTATCCATGAGATTTTTGATCTTCTTCCAGCCATGGAAAAAGATGCAGATCTGGATCTGGAACAATAACCTAATGCTGTTTGGAAGTTGTTCTTTGATGGATCACGCGACAAAGTGGGTGCAAGAGGGGGTTGCATGCTGGTTTCACCACCAAATAAAAGGTATTATGCTTCTTTCAGATTCACTTTTAGCTGTGCAAACAATGTGACTAAATATGAAGCCCTCATAAATGGATTGAAGTGGGCCATTAAAAGAGGTGTTAGCTGTTTGTAAGTTTATGGTGATTCAAAATTAATTGTGAATCAAGTTAGGAATGTACATGCAACTAAGACTGATTTGTTAAAGAACTACAAGCATGTTGTATGGGATTTAATTAAAGGTTTTGAAGCCTTTAATCTGCAATCCATTCCTAGAAATCAGAACAAACATGCTGATAGGCTTGCTGCTATTGGAGCCCAGTATGATATTCCAACAGAGATCAACAAAAGTAAGGGGCTGAATTATGTTAAAGTAATTGTTAGACCTGCTATCCCTAACAATGCTGATTGTTGGCAAGTTTTTGAATCTAACCAACATATTGTTAACTTTCTAAGAGAAGAAGCTGAGTTTGCATAGCCAAACGAGCAAAGATTATAGGAACAATATGAAGACCATATTAGTTAGTTGAGAATAAATAAGATGCCCAAAGGTCTTGTGACCTTAGAATCTATGTTTGGTACTAATGATCAATTCAAAAAGGATAAATCCAGATTTCAGATAAAGGAGGAGAATTATGAGGAAATTACTATTGCAAAGGATAAAGTGCTTAAAATTGGAAAGGTATGTACACCTGAAGAACGCCAAACCTTTGTCAACTTATGTAATGAATTCCATGATATTATTGCTTGGAGTTATTCAGATTTGAAATGATTTAATCCTGATATTTCTTAGCATACAATTGAATTAGAACCAGGAGCCAAACTAGTTACGCAAAAATAGAGGCCAATAAATCCCAAGTTAGAGCCCCTCATGATTGAA
Source organism: Thuja plicata (assembly GCA_018584345.1). NCBI lineage: Eukaryota > Viridiplantae > Streptophyta > Pinopsida > Cupressales > Cupressaceae > Thuja > Thuja plicata. The sequence continues at coordinate 3,296,321 of MU223908.1, read as the reverse complement.
GAATTGAACAAATTGATTGAGAGTAACATCATTTTCTCAATCAAACACACTTCATGGGTATCCAATCTGGTTCCTGTTAGGAAAAAGAATGGAGAAATTAGATTATGTGTTGATTTTCATGACCTGAATAGAGCTTCACTAAAGGATAGACATCATTTACCTTCCATGAAACAAATATTGTAGGTTGTTTCAGGTTCAGAATGGTTCTCATTGCTGGATGGTTTCTCTGGTTACAACCAGATTTTGGTGAAGCAGGAAGATAGATTCAAAACAACATTTACAACCAAATGGGGAACCATGGCTTATCAGAAAATTCTATTTGGTCTATCAAATGCAGGTGCAACCTTTTAGAAGGCTATGGACAAGGCCTTCATTAGCTTAATGTATAGGTTTGTACTTGTTTATTTGGATGATATAACTGTTTTCTCAAAAAATACATCAGAACACTTTCAGCACTTGAGAATTATCTTTGAGAGATGCAGGGAATATGGTATCTCTTTGAATCCAAAGAAGAGTATATTTGCTGTCTATGAAGGAAAATTGCTGGGATTTATTGTTTTAAAGGAGGGTATCACCATTGAACCGAAAAGAGTAAGTGCTATCCTTGACTTGCCACTTCCTCTTCATAAAAAGGGCCTTCAAAGTTTCTTAGGAAGAATCAACTTTGTTAGAAGATTCATTCCAAATATTGTAAAATTACTAATGCCATTGACAACCATGCTCAAGAAAAGTATTGCTTTCAAATGGACCCAAGAAGGAAAACTCAGTTTTGAATTTATTAAGGAAGCATTAGCTACTACCCCTACCTTGTTAAATCCTATTTTTTCAAAGGATTTCATTTTGTATGCATATGAGAATGTTGATAGTATTGCTGCCATGTTAGTTCAGAAAAATGACATAGGTTGTGAGTAGCCCATAGCTTTTTTCAGTGAAGGACTAAAGGACTATCAACTGCATTATTCATTTTTTGAGAAGCATGTACTTGATATAATTATAAGTCTGAAGAAATTCAGACATATGCTATCTAACAACAAGATAAGTTTAATGGTTTCACATCCTTCTGTCAAGGAGTTTTTGCTGAATAAAGACTTCAACACCAAAAGAGCTGGCTGGATTACAAAGGCAATGGAATATGACATTGAAATCAAAGTTACCAAGATGGTAAGAGGTAAGGGTTTATGTGAACAACTTGCTGGAAATGGAGATAGCACTCCAAAAAATGATTCTGAAATTGTCTTGGCCTTAGAAGACAATGAACAAGTTGCAATCCCAAATTCTCAGAATGATTGGGTGGATGATATGGTTACCTTCTTGCAAATAGGACAATGTCCCAAGGGATTGGAAAGATCAAAATGGAGGTATTTCATATTACAATCCATTCCTTATTGTTTACTGAATAATATTATGTTTAAAAATGATTTGCAAGGTATTATGTTAAGATGCATTAAACTAGATTAGATTGATCATATTCTGCATGAGTTCCATAAAGGGCCAGCTGGAGGCCATTTCTCACCAAGAGATACTGCTGTTAAAGTGATGAAATCAAGCTATTATTGGCCAAATACGTTTAAAGATTCACATGCCTGGGTAAGGAAGTGCAAACAATGTGCAATGTTTGCTGGAAAAAAAAATTAGTAGCGCAGTCTTTATAGCCAATTCAAGTTGACCAGCCATTTATGAAATGGGGTCTTGATTTTATTGGTGTTATTAACCCACCTTCAAGTGTAGGTCATAAGTGGGTACTCACAGCCACTAATTATTTTACAAAGTGGACATAAGCAGTTGCTCTCAAAGAGGCAAATGAAACAACTATTTTGAACTTCTATGAAGATTTGGTTTGCAGATTTGGAGTACCAGATTCCATCATCTCAGATAATGCACTTGCATTTATAGGAAATTGAGTTGCTGAATGGGCTATTAACAAAGGAGCGTACCTGAATACATCATCAAATTATTACACATAAGGTAATGGGAAAGCCGAATCGACCAATAAGAACCTGGTTTGGATCATAAAAAGGACCCTAGAGGGTAACCAACATTCTTGGCACAAGAAGTTGAAATAAACACTTTGGTCTGATAGAATAACTCCAAAGAGGTCAACTATAATGTCTTGTTACATGCTGGTTTATGGTAAGGAAGCTAGATTACCCATTCAATTGAGTTTCTAGCACTTGATTTCATGCATCAGTTGGACATGATTGATGAGGAACCTATGGTAGCAAGGCTAGCTCAATTGAATGAGTTGGAGGAGAAAAGGAGAGATGCATTATAGAAAATTGAGCTTTATCAAGCTCAAGTGAAGAGATCATTTGATAAAAAGGCATCTCCCAAGAGTTTTTAGTTGGGAGATATTGTTCTGAAATGGGATGAATTGAAAAGCAAACTAGGAAAGCATTCAAAATTTGATGCTCTGTGGGCTGGTCCATATGTCATAATAGCCATCACACCACACAATGCTTTCCATTTGTCTACACTTGAAGGAGAAGAGTTAGCAATCCTAGTTAATGGGATCCACCTCAAGCATTTCTTTTGAGGTTAGTTTGGTGTGAATAAGTGCTTTACACATAGTTAGTTTCCTTTCAGTTAGTTGCAGTTAGTTCTTCTGTTCACACAATGGTCAAATCAAAAAGATACACATCATCCATAATCAAGAAGTCCCTTGGATTCCAGGTTATAAATGATGAATAGCTCAATAATGTGATCATGATGGGAAGATAAGTTGTTTTTCAGCTAGTTTGTTTTTTAGTTTCAAAGGCAGAATGAACAGAAACAACAAGATTAATTATATGATATGTGCATGGATATCATACCCATATCATTAGACATGGATAATTTCTGCTATCCCATATCATATGCATCATGCCCACACCTATACCATAGAACTATGGTCACTGTTCAAGATCATTCTGCTTTTGTTTAGTTGTTTCTATTTTTGGACAACATTTACCATTGTCTGAATTATGTCCACCATGTGATACATGGACAAATTATGCTGTATCACATCATAAACATAAGTCCAAACAACACTGATGAAGTGCAGGGTGTTGTTCATAGATAATTTTTGTTTTCTCTAAGTGCTGATTAGCACATGTTTCAGTTCTAGGTTCAGTTTCCAGTTGGTTGTCAATTTTAAGAAGTTTAGTTGTTCCTAAAGGTTGATGACTCTGGCCCAATGGTTAAGAAAAAGGTAACTGGTCTGATTTTGTTCAGTAGGCAAACATCCCTAAGAGGTCGCCAGAAAATGTTATCAATTTAATTGCACTAAATTGATAAATTGTTTGATATCTTACATTGGATTATGAATTTCATAGTTGTTGTCTTAAAGTTGCAGAATTGTTCAAATTCAAAAGAGAAAGTATACATGCAACCTAGCAACTATAAACAGAAAAAAAAGACTTGCATAAAGGTACATCCTTCCAAACTACTATTGAGATATTGAAGACAAATATCTTATTATTGCATTCATGTTAAGACTTATGTTGTTCTCTAAGTATTGATCTAACTTAAACTTTCAAATTCAAAAATGGATCATTACATTGAACATTCAAAATGAATGCAATAATCAAGTATTCCTTTATAGGTTACATCTTTCAGTTGAGAATATTGAGAAAATATACAGTACTGAAAGTAGAAAAGAAGCATGCTAGTAGTATGAAGTAGGGGTCCCATGCATTGCCTTATCATATGGTTGTTGTCAGCTGGTCTTCTGCATGTTGGGGTTGAGCAATGATGTCATCTAGATCCTCGTGATTTCTGACTTATCTCATCCTAGTTATTTTGTATTTTTACCTGCATCATGAGAGAAAAATGGTGTTAGATCCAACTGGATCTAAGCAATGCATGAAATACAAACATCATACTACTATTATCAACACTCTTAGAACTGCATATCAACTAAGTAAACATCAAATGCAATAACAAGGTATACATCTATAATAACTAAATTAAGTATCAAAGGGACATAGTTTTATGAAACCTTTTACTACATATAGTTGTTATCCTGCATTAGAAAGGGATTTCTATTTAAGAAAATAGGGCATCCACATGTTAGGTTAATAAATCCAATCAACAAACCCACATTCATACATATATGTCATCTCACATGACATTTACATACAGACATGGATTGGCTGATTGAATCCATCAACCTAACATAGGGATTCAAAACTGATTGTTTGCAAACAAAGATGTCTACAAACTCTAAGGTATGATATGCAGGAAAGAAAAGAAGACACAACAAAAATAATAGCAATGTTGTTATAAGAGATACATATGAAATGAAATAATATAGAGTGTTCCTGAATCAAAAATGTGACAACAAACAAAGAAGCATACTTGCAGGATAAATGAGAGATGGAAAATCATATACACATGGTTCAATCATCAATTGACACCACATAAGTACTTCAGCTCATTATTGTTCTGAGTATTATCATTTTGAGTAAAAGCTATGAAAAAGAGAGCAGTGATATCCATTCTATAACAATAGGCATACACAGAATGAAATATCAATATTGCTGTTATAAGAGATGTGTGTGTGCAGGAAAGAATGAACAAGTGCAAAAGGTGGAGTCAACAGAGATACATTCAGTTAGTTTTCCATACCATAATGATCAGTGATGTCATATATTCCTAAATGATGTTATAAAATATATTAGGTCATAACAGATGGCATCTAAGTGATGGATGAAAAAGCATAAGTATTCACAAAGGGACTTAATGAACATAATGATCTGAATGTTGATTCACAAGTGTCATTTTTATAAACTAAATTGTTTATTGAGTTCACTAATCTAACAAGTGCATAACATTGTTGTTTAAAAGTTTAAACAAAATATTTTGTAGTGTTTAAAGCTGACTGGTTTCAACTTCACAATCAAAGAAAAGAGATGCAAAACAGGCTGAAATACTACTGAAAGTGCCAAGATTACAAACAGTCATGATCAATTGCCAAGTTACAGTTACATAAACATTGGTACAATATATCTTTGCTATTTCAAAAGTATAAAAAAATAATATCACTGTTGCTACTGATTACATAAGAAATGCTATAGAATTGTGCTATAAAGAATTGAATTCAAGTACCGAAGCAATTGTTCCATCAAAAGAAAATAAGTGGAAGCATGGAAAGTGATTGGTAAAATTTTTACTGGTACAGTGAATATATTAAAAATGAGCATGATAAACATATGCAATAGAATCAAGCTATGAGTATCATTTTACAAAGTTTTATAGTATGCAGGCCATCTGCAGCCATATAAAGTTTTCAGATTCATCAAAGAAACAAGCTGTAAGAATACTTTTTTTAGACTATGGAGCATCAATCTTAGGGTTTTATACCATTAGATAAAAATAAATGTAAGTCTGAAGAAATGATTGGTTTTTTCTAAGTATGACTGGAAAATATGTTCAACAGTGGTAAAATATATACAGAACAGTCAAAATGAAGACCAGGTCGTATGCACATTACAAGTTTTTCAAAGAAATCAGCTAAAGGAGTTCATTTTAAAAATAGTGATTATGCTACAGGAGCTTTAATGCAGTGAGCTTTTGAAGCTTTAATTTATTCTATGGAGCTGATCATGTGTGACTGTGTATTAGAAATAAATGAATGGTTTTTTCCAAGTGTGTTGACAATGAACTGTATTATGCATTCATTTTATCAAGTTGTAAGTACAATACTTTTCTAACAGATTTACAAAGTCAAATGTACATCTACAACCAAGCTATGGAAGTGACAATGTCGATAGTAACAAAGAAATAAGAGATACAAAGATGTACACAAGCTTTCGACAACATATGATACAAGTGAAGATAAAAATGAACTTATCTATATGTGCAAGGTGACCCATGTCTTTACTTTATCTTTCAGCCATGCTTGCAAAGTCATGAAGCTTATGACTGAAAGATGTCATAGTTTAATGACTTGATGTATCTACCACATCTTTTAGTCATATAGTTTCACGACTGTTGCTACAATGACTGAAGGAGATCCACAAAGTAATATAGTTGCAAGATGCAAAGACCCACTTTGTAAGTGGTGTAATAAACAAAGTTCATGCTCGAAGCTTGCGGTGGAGAAAATATAGCAAGATCACTTATCTATTACAAGGTAGGCACATTGGAGATGCAAATGCAGAGGACTCCAAGCTTGAGTTATTTCGCACACCATGTGTTTGGAATAAGTCTGAAGATGTGGCTGGAAGAGGTCGAGCTTCAAGGAAGATATCTCCATGTCTTTCAACCACACTCTAGACCAAGCCCAAGCTCATGATGGTAAGAAGATCCAATTCATATCCATCAAACAAACACTAGCTCAAGTCCAAGTTTAGCCAAGATTCAACATGTAGTGCCATTATTATGGCATGGTTCAAAGAACCCACATCACAAAAATTTGAAGCCCAAGTTCAAGTTCTAATTCTTGCAATAATACATGCAAAATGCCATGTATTATGGTGTCTAAACTTCAAGTTTCAAGAGGTGTAGCTACAACCCAAACTCCAATTCTTACAATGATGCATGCAAAGAGGCGTCATGCATACATGCGATGCAAAGTAGACTGAATGGAATCCGCAAATGAAATAAATAAGTTACAAAAAGAAGAATAGCCCGAGTTTTATATGTACACAAGATCAAAGCGAAGAGAGCCCGAGTTCCAATGGATATGCAGTGACCCACTAATGTAAAAAAAACTCCAGCAACACTCCAAATATCAAATGAAGAGACTCCAGACTGCATGGTGAAAAAAATGGAAAGCTCTAGTTTGAAGAACATGCATAAGCGACGCTATGTATTATGGCATATAAACTTTAAAATGGAACCCATAACATGTAGAACAATTCTATTCTATGGCGTTTTCAAAACTAAAGGTTAAAATTGAGTCAAACTGCATGGAGGCCGAGTTCAACGAAGAAACCTGAGTTCAACCAAAGTTAGTCCGTGTCGCCGAACATAATGTAGAGTTCTCAGTGCCATATATTATGGCAAATTCAAATTCATGCAAAGATACCACAGAGGCAGCATGGCCGCAACAAAACCCTAGGTTCTTCCAAAGTCGTAGAACACAGAGTGAAGTGCAAGAATGACTAAATCCAAATTGATAAAACTTTGAAGTCCCCAATGCGAAATGAGTTAAGTCTCTGTTGACCACAGTGCACGACAGCTTTTCAGCAAGTGCCACGATAGTTCTATCACATGAGATGTAAGGGATATTTTCGGTGTTGCGTTGACCTTAGCTTATGGAGATAGGATTTTAGCTAGAACATTGAGTTAACATATGGAGTTAGGGCTGATAAGCTTCATGGGCTGGGTTATGCATTTGTGGTTAGGGTTTTAGGTGAAGTTGGCACTTTTAGTTATTTTGGATATTCTTCAAGGGGGTTTGTAATGTATTTTCAATATATGTTGATATATATTAAAGAAAAATTGTAAAATCAAAATATATCAACATTAGGGAATATGAGTTTAAGGCTAAGTTTAGGCATGTCTTATGCCTTAAATTTAGGGTTTTAGTGGGATCATGGAGAGCTTTTGTTAAAGCTATATTATAGGCATCAATTGGGCCTAATTTTCAGGGGATCTATATGTTTTAGAGGCACTTTTAGGGGGAGTTCTCATTTTTGAGATTAGCCTTGGAGGCTATATATTTGAACTTCTTATTCAATGTAAGGGGTTCAGAATTTGGGGATTTTGAGGTCTTAAGTGAACAAATTGTTCCTTCACCCATTTCCTTTGTATTTTTGTAACCATTTTGAAAATTTTGGAGATAATAAAGTTGGCTTTACCATTCACACATATTTTCTGAGTCTTGCATCTATCCTTTTCAAGTTTTATGCATTTAAGTATTTATTCATTTTAAGCACAGATTAGTGAATTGCTACAAATTCCTATTCGAATTTTAAAGAATTAACCTTTTGCAGAAGTTATTTGTTTGCTGGTTGAATTCCTACTATTAGTGATACCAAAACCTAATAAGGAATTGTAAACCATCCTAGGTGTTGAGAAAGGAAATCATTTGTAGAACTTAGTAGTTTGTGTTTTTGTAAGTACAGTCTTACAAAATTCTGATAAATCTGCATCCGTCTTTGGTGTATCACCTTTTTTAATTAGTTTTTCTTCATTTTCCAAGTTCTCCTTCTCCCTTTTTCCATAACCATAGAAAATTCAATATTAGGTGATATCCCAAATTCAACAGGAATTGACCTAGAATCCATAGATTCATTCTCTTATCCACCTAAGAGAATGTTTCCATGTTTGAACAGGATGGCTAGATTCTGCATCCATATATAGGCGCAATCCTGATTAACAATAGTTTCATACAAGATGAGATCAGTTTGGTCAAGATGGAAAGCCTTGAGGAGACATATCAATTTGTCCTAAAAGATGAGGAAACCTTTAACAGAAGATATGAACAAAGACAAAGAGGTAGAGGTGGTAGATTCCCTGGAGGAAGAGGTAGATCTCATGGTGAAAACAATATATCTAAACCATACAAGTCAATTTTAGACACATATCAAGACAAAGAGAAGACTGAATGGAAAGGTGGAAGCTCATAGCAAGGAAGAGGAAATTACTCCAGAGGTGATTATAATATAAATTGATTCCAAGTAAGTTATTACAATTATGGTGAAGAAGGACATAAATATTTTGAATGTACACATGCAAGAAACAAAGGCAATAGTAGCATAAATGATTTGGTGCAATAGGAGTCACCAAATGAAGCTGAGAAGGAAGGGAATATCATGATATGAAGGATACTATGGAGTGAGAAGGATAAGCAAGATCCTGTCAGGCAAAGTTTTTTCAAGACCAGATGTAGAGTTGCAGATAAGGTTTGGAAGGTAATTGTTGATAGTGGAAGCTTGGAGAATCTGGCATATGAGGAAATTCTTACAAATTTGTAGTTGGAGAGGATGAAACATTTGAAACCCTATCAGATCTCATGGATCAAGGATGAACATACATTAATGGTGAGTGAACAATGTTTTGTGAATCTAAAAATTGGAAAGTACTATGATAAGGTGTTGTGTGATATTATGCCAATGGATTGTTGTCACATTCTGTTGGGTAGACCTTGGCAATATGATAAACATGCTATACATGATGGAAGATTGAATAGATATTCTATTTGGGTTGATGGTAAGAAACAAGTTTTGTTACCTTTGGTTGAAGAATCTATTGGTGAGATATGTACATCTGTGAAAGTTAGTTTTATGGAGGGTAGACAATTTGTTAAGGATTTGAAAAGAAATGATATCTATTATGCTTTGATTCCTAACAAACTGAGTAAGAATACAGAAGATGACATTCTTGTAGAAGTTGAGAAGTTACTCACTGAGTACAAGAAGATAATTTCAGATAATGTACCTGATGGTTTTCCATGAATGAGAGATATCAGTCATTGTATGGATCTGATTCCTGGATCTAGTTTATCAAACAAAGCACCACATAGGTTAACACCAATCGAGAATGAAGAGCTTAACCAACAAGTTCATGAATTGTTGAACAAAGGTTTGATCTGAGAGAGTTTGAGTCCATGTACAGTACTAGCTGTATTGGCACCTAATAAGAATGAAGAATGGCGAATGTGCACTGATTCCAGAGAAATTAATAAGATTATAGTGAAGTATAGGTTTCCTATACCGAGAATGGATGACATAATGGATTTTTTGAGTGGAGCAAGATATTTTACCAAAATTGATTTGAAAAGTGGATATCATCATATCAGAATCAGAGAAGGTGATAAATGGAAGACTACTTTCAAGACAAAGGAAGGTTTGTATGAGTGGTTGGTTATGCCTTTCAGTTTAACTAATGCACCAAGTAATTTTATGAGGTTAATGAATGAAGTTTTGAAGAAATTCTTGAATAAATGTGTGATTGTATACTTGGATGATATTTTGATATTCAGTAAGACTAGAGAAGAGAATTTGATGCATATAAGGCAAGTGTTGCGAAGATTGAAAGAGGAAAAGTTGCTGATAAATCTGAAGAAGTGTTCCTTCATGAAAGAAGAGCTTGTGTATTTGGGTTTTGTGATTTCAGCTAATGGTTTGAAGATGGATCCAGAGAAGGTTGAAGCTATACTTAATTGGCCTACACCTGAAAATGTCAGTGAGGTAAGATCATTTCATGGATTGGCAGGTTTTTACATAAAGTTTATCAAAAATTTTAGTTCTATTTGTAATGCTATGACTGAGACAAAAGAGAATTCAAATGGACACATGGAGCTAATAAGAGTTTTGAGGCTTTAAAGTTGAAGGTTGTTGAATCACCTATGTTAGCATTACCTAATTTCAATTAGGTATTTCAAGTTGAATGTGATGCAAGTGGAAATGCAATTGGAGTTGTGTTGACTCAAGAAGGTAAACCTGTTGCTTTCTTTAGTGAAAAGTTGAATGACGCTAAAAGGAATTATTCTCTTTATGATCAAGAGTTCTATGATATTGTTCAAGCTATGAAGAAATGGAGACACTATTTGATGCCAAATTACTTTGTTTTGTATACTGATCATAAGGCTTTACAATATTTGGGTAGTCAGAATAATTTGAATCAGAGACATATGAAATGGGTAGAGTATTTGAGGAGTTTCAAATTTGTGATTAAACATAAGAGTGGAGTATCTAATTGAGTTGTTGATGCATTGAGTAGAAGGAGATCTTTGTTGACTGAAATGAGAATTGAGGTTCTTGGTTTTGATGACATGAAGAATTTGTATGAAAGTGATCCTGATTTTTCTGAGTAGTAGAGAGTGTGTAGAGCACCTAATTGAAATCAATCAAGTAAGCATGAAGACTATTTCATTCAGGAAGATATGTTGTTCAAAGGTATTCAATTGTGTATACCAAGAGGATCAATGAGAACCAATTTGATTAAGGAGAAGCATAGTAGTTGATTGGCTGGACAGTTTGGTATTGATAAAATATTGAGTTTGCTTAAGGAAAGGTATTTTTGGCCTCATTTGTTTAAGGATGTTCAAAAATTTGTGAAAAGTTATGGAGTTTTTCAAGTTGAAAAAGGAGTGAGTTAGAATACTGGTTTGTATACACCAATAACTATTTTCGAGAAACCTTGGAGTCATATCAGCATGGATTTTGTTCTTGGATTACCTAGGACATCAAGAGGTAATGATTCCATATTTGTTGTTGTATATAGATTTTCTAAAATAACACATTTCATACCATGTAAGAAAACATAAAAAGCAGTACATATAACATATATTTTCTTTAAGGATATTGTCAGATTGCATGGATTACCGAGGAGTATCATCTCTGATCGAGATAGTAAGTTTGTTAGCTATTTTTGGAGAACACTTTGGAAGAAGTTAGATACTGAGTTGAAGTTTAGTTCTACATTTCGTCCATAGAATGATGGAAAAACAAAGGTTGTAAACCAAAGTTTGGGTAATTTGTTGAGATTCTTAGTGGGAGACACACCAAGTAATTGGGATTTGATGTTGGCAGAAGTAGAGTTTGCATACAACGTTTCAGTGAATAGAAGTACTAGAAATACACCTTTTGAGATTGTTCATGGCACACAACCGATAGGTATATCAGACTTGAGAGATATTTTTGTAGATGAGAAAAGATGTGCTGAAGTAGAGGAATGCGCTGAGTTCATGGAGACATTGCATGAAGATGTAAAATAGAATCTAGAGAAAAGCAATCATAAATACAAAGATAGTGCAGACAAATCAAGAAGACATAAAACATTTGAAGTTGGTGATGCTGTAATGGTTCATTTGAAGAAAGGAATATTTCCTATTGGAACATATGGTAAATTGAAGATGAAAAAATTTGGTCCTTGCAGAATACTGAGAAGATTTGATAGTGGAAATGCCTATGAAGTTGAATTACCTGATGACATGGATATATCACCTATATTCAATATTTTAGACTTGTATAAATATCATGAACCTGATGAAGAAGTGACAATACCAAGTGATTATCCTAAGAAGCAGATACAGGAAGTTGAAAAGATTTTAAAATAAAGAATTGGCAAAAGTACAAGAGGAAAAGAATACATGGAATATCTGGTAAAGTGGAAGAACAAACCGATTGAGGATTCATCATGGATTTCTCAATCTAAGTTGGATTCATTTTAGGTTAGAACTGATACATGATTTGGGGAATCATTTCTATTAACCCCAAGTGTCTGATGCAGGAGTATCTTGGGTCATTGGAAATCCTTCTCAACCAAAAAGATGTTTGTTTTGTTCTTTAGTTTGTTTTGAGGTTGCTCAGGAAATACTCTGTCGCTCGGGTTCTGTCGCTTGGGCATACTTGTCTCTATTGCTCGGGTTCTGTCACTCGGGCATGCTTGTTTATGTTGCTCAGGTCTGTCCCTCAGGAAAGCTTGTTTATTTTCTATTGCTTGGGTTTCTCTTTTGACACTCGGGTTTGTTTCCTATTGCTTGGGGTGTTCTTTTCCCAAGTCACTCTATTGCTTGGTCATCCTTTACCCGAGATGTTTATTTTGGAGATGGATATAGTGTCTAACTTCTTCAGTTAATTTCTGTGGCTTAGTTGATTTGGGGTATCTCATTGGGATCTGTGTGGACCTAAATCTAGGTCTCACTTATGGATTTGAGCACCGACCTCTCTTGGTGAACTCTTGTATATATTTGTTTCTATGTTCTTAGTTGAGGGGTATCAGTTTGAGAATAGGATTGAAAATCAGATTATCTATAAGCAGGTATGTGACCTCGCATGTAGGAAGATCAATTTTTAATTCTCTGAATATATGGCCCAAACTGGGAAGGTCTTACAACCTGACATGTAATGAGTTTGATCAATCAATAAAAGGATCTTTGTTGTTTCTTCTCTCACTATGTTTTTGTTGCTTCTGCATTGTGTCTGCAAGGTGGTTTGGTAGTTGGGAGAGCCTTTGGCCCCATTATCAACCCTGCCTTGCATCATAATCCCATACAGATAGCAGATGGACAGGTTGCGTGCTTCATTCTATTTCATTATGTTTGAGTAATTACCAAGAGTTTAAATTAAAGTAGTAGATGCGGTGGCTACCATAGCATCCTTGATCGATATGCCAGGAAACAAGATCCAATTTTAGTTTCTAGTAGAGAAACTCATGATACCGACACATCAAGTACTAATCACAAAATCAACATGCATCCTTGTTTGTCCTGAAACCCCATGGTACCATGACATGTAAAATTACCTCCAAAGTAGTGTCCTACCTCCCGACTTGTCTAGGAACCAAAAGAAGTCCCTCATCCGCCAAGCCTCTAAGGGCACCCTTCTTGCTAGTACTCTATATAGAAGAAGTCTATATGGAACACTATCAAAATGTCTCACTTCCATAGAATCCCAGAGAGCTTTGTACAAGGTACATGAAGGAATATTTGGAACCCCCACAGGTGGCAATAGCTTAGCAAAGAAGATCATCCGAATAGGACACTACTGGACCACAGTAGAGACAAATGCCAACAAGTATGTATAAATGTGTAGAAAATTTCACATTCATGGAGACCTCATCCATGCACCATCCCAAGAACTCAATCCCATCACTTCACCATGGCCATTTTCTAAGTGGGGATTTGACCTAGTGGGTAAGATTACACCAACCTCATCTAATGGACATAAGTACATCATTAAAACAATAGGGTACTTCACTAAATCGGTGGAAGCCATTCCTCTCACCTACATCATTGGAAAGAAGATCTCCATATTCATACTCAACAACATCATCTGTCGGTATGGAATTCCTCAAACCATACTAGCAAATCATGACACACCTTTCCAAAATCAAGATGTTGAAGATCTTTGTGAGCAGTTCCACATAAAACAAGATTTCTCTTCCTTATACTCCCCCTAAGGGAATGGTTAAGCTAAAGAAAAAAACAAAACCATACTAAATATCTTAAGTAAATTAGTCAATGAATCAGGGCGAGACTAGCATTTACATCTTAGTCCATCACTATGGGCATATAGAACTAGCGTGAGAACACTTACAGGAGCCACTCCTTTCTCACTAGTATATGGATCAGAGGTAGTCCTACCCCTTGAAGTGTAAATCCCATCCCTAAGAATATCATTGAAGAACCTCATTTCAGATGAAGACTACAAAGTAGTAAGGCTAAGTGAACTAGAACTATTAGATGAAAGAAGACAAAATGCACTCAACCACTTACAAGGCTATCAGAATCGTCTTAGAAGGAACTATCACAAGAAGGTGGACCATGAACCTTTGAGGTAGGAGACCTCATACTTATGGAGAATCAAAAGAACCTGACAAAGAGGGTGAAACAAGGAAAGTTTGAGCCTAACTGGCTAGGACCTTATGTCATCATCACATCTTGCAATGGTGGGACATACAACCTAGAAACACCAGAAGGAGATCAAATACCAAAATACATTAACAACATGCACCTCAATAGGTTATAAACCTAAGGACTCAAGATTAAGACACTTATCTACACTTCCAGAAAATACCAAAAAATCATAAAATACAAAAGATTACCGTGGTGAAAACCTGGCAAACAGGCGCCAAGTGTTCAAATCCAGCTTCACCATCAATGAAAATGATCAAAGCTTGAGCACTCCGCATGCAAGACTGGCTACCAAAGCTATTTTTAGAAGCATCAAGGGAAATTCTAAAAGTCCTAAAAAAAATCCCTAAAAATGTAAAAAATCATCAAAAATCCTAAAAAAAGAGAGAAAAAGTCCTGAAAAAAATCAATCTTCATCAAAACAATGAAAAAATTGCAAAATCTTAAAGCAATAAAACTAGCTCAGTTATCAACAAGGAAAATGGGTGATTAAGCCAAATTAATCAGTATCAAAATCATGAGCTTTGCAAATTAGCACTGGGCCCATATGACATAGCTTTATCAGCTATCTAATCTATCAGCAAGAAAATTGACGATCAAGCCAATCAATCAATGTCAAAACCATGAGCTTTGTGATTCAGCACTAGGCCCATATGACATAGCTTTATCAGCTATCCAAAAGATCAAATTTAATGAATGAATGAATGAATGAATGAATGAATGAATCAACAAATCAATTGACTTACACAGTGATGGATATGCTCAAAACCAGACAGATCAGTCTTATATGAGTCATCTATTACTGAAACTAGACACAATCAAGCATCAGAGAATCAAGTCAATCAAGAGAAGTAAGCTAATAAAGTAAAAATAAACTATTGACTAGGTCAGTCGTCAGTCGGATGATAGTCTATCTTTTGTGGTTATGTTCTTACGCTACTCCAAGATCCACCAAGTGAGGAAAGTAACTATGATGGATCAAACCTTATTTTATTTGATTACTGTTTGTGGAATGTTTCATTTTGATTCTAGGGAAATGATGATTTAGGATAAATGTGGTAGGCATTGTCACTTATCTGGCAGCCACACAATTCCACGATATGAGCTTAACCCTTGGAAAGAATTGGACAAACCTTTTTTGTTATCTGCTTGTTCTTACCAATAGAATCATAGCGGTATCCAGATGGTCTATATCTGGGTGCATTGGATATCTATCTTGGTTTTTTCTTTCTTTTCAAAATCAAGAGATCATAGCGATATCTAGATGGTCTGTATCTAGGTGCATTCAATTTCTATCTTGTTTTTTTATTTTTTCGGATTGTTTAGAGAGCATAGAGGTATCTAGATATTCAATATCTGGGTGCATTTGGTTCTCTTTCTTTTCAAAATCAGAGATCATAGTAGTATCCAAATAGCCAATATCTGGGTGCATCTGGATCTCTTTCTTTTCAAATCAGGGAACATAGCAGTATCCAGATGGTCAATATCTAGGTGCATTTGGTTCTCTTTCTATTCAATCTCTCTACTCCTTGTTATCAAGAGATCATAGAGGTATCCAGATGAGAAATATCTAGGTGCATTGGATGCTCTTCGATTTTCATAATAAGGTTCAATGATGATAAAAATTGGAAAATGCGACAGTGAATTGGATCACTCATCCTATTCTATTAGTCCAAATCTATCAATCAATACTAGAGACAATTTCAACTAACTTTCTTCTAACTAACACATGCAATACTTAAATATTTTGTGTATAGTAGATTGCATTCATTCAATTTATTTGCATAAGAAAACAAACCATGAGTATACATAGTAATCATAAACAACTACATCCATAAAACATCATCATATAAACATGCATATCATAAAGCACCATCCTGCATACATATGAAAATATCATAGGAAAATAAATCATACATCTAAGAGTCTCCATATATAGAATCGTAGTGCATACATTTCCTCATAATGCATCATCATGTAGAACCATACATATCACAAGTAAGTGAAAAACTACACATCATATAGAATCATAAATTGCATCTCATATATATCTCAATATCTGAGTACAATGACCGGTCATAAGTCTAAAAAAAAAGAAGGTGATCAACATGTAGGCCAATAAATATCATTATATCAAGATACAATCATCGGTACAACATCAGAGTATATCAATGGAACATCACTACCAAAATGGTATAACATGATATAAAATGGACACTAAGCAGATCAACATGAGCTACCCCCACCCTCGCCGCTAGGTGGATGAGGGGGTGGCATATTAGGTGTAGTCCTTTGTTGTGGAACAAGAGCTCCAATACCACTACTATGAGATCTCTGAGCCCTACTAGACTATTGTGATGCTATATATCTTGGTACTCACTATGCAAAATGAACAATTGTCTCAGAATGTCAGCACTAGTACTCAATCTCTCTCCTGGCCTCACGACCTAATCTCCAAAGCTGATCATGGGCATCCCTCAATGATAGGTCCTGTACATTATCCAAATAGGACCTCACATCTTCTCAAGCTTGTCTCTCCCTAGCCTCAGCCACAGTAGCCCTGGCCTCAGCTGCTGTAACCCTACTCTCCAAAGCAGTAGCTTGTGCATTAGAAGCAACCAACCTAGCTTGCAAATTAGATATATGTTATGTCAGTCTCTACATCTCTGATGGATCATCATCCATCCCACCCATAGCAACATCCATCTCACCCTCCTCACCCCTATCCCTAATCCATCCTCTCTAGTACCCCACACTACCTAGGAATCCTCACTGCTCTCACTACCACTAGTATTGCTGCCAGTATTGCTTCTCCTAGTAGATGAGCTAGAGCCTACCCCCTCAATATCAACATCCATAATCTCCATGTCCTCAGTAACTATCCTCTCCTCATCCCTCTTTGGAAAAGTAACACATGTGCGAGGATGCACTCTCCTAACCAACTAGGGTGCCTCCTCCTCTAAACCCTCCTCCTCCTCCAAAATGACACCCAACCCAACCCGCCTACCGATGCCATGACCACCCCTCGTCGTCACCCTCCCAACAGAGCCAGCAGGCCCAGGATCTTCTCTATCATCTCCATCATCTCTCCCACCACCCTGACCACCATCTCTCCCCTATCCACCATCCCAACAACCATCTCTTCCCCATACTCCATCTCGGCCACCATCCCATCCTCTATCACAACCACCCACCTATCCTTCATCCCTACCTCCAACCCTCCCACCATCTCATCCTCCAACCCTCCATCCATTCCTCCCACCATCCCAACCTCAATCTCTCCCTACTCTTTGTCTCTCCTGACGCCTCCTCATAATGGTACCGATAACAGGACAAGACACATTGGTCAAAGGAACAGGTCACGACTGCTGCCACCATGCATCATACTATGGGTAGTGCCTACAAGGTGAACAAATTCAAACATCAATATCATATGGGTAATAATCGTAAGTGACCAATCAAAATATATCTACTTCTAAAAATGCATGACAAGAGAGATAACATCAAACATGACAAAAACTAGACATATACCTGCATCCACCATGGCTGATTGCCACGTCAAAGTGACAAGAATCAATCCTATGACATCCATCCTAACAACAACTAGAGAGATTATGACACCCCACAAAGTAATATCCCTTGATCGACAAGCAAATTAGGCATATGAATTAGATACATCATGCCTCTCACCGAACTGACGCAACACCCTGTCAGTGTTGTGGAATTCATTCATGTGTATGTGGTGGCTAACACGACCAATCAAGAATCTCCTCTGATGATAGAAGGGAAGGTGTGCATCCTCCCCATCCCACACAAGACAATCCCTATAAGGTCTCTAAATGAAGTATGACATCATATCCAACTGTGACCGCCAGTACAACTGGTGTCCCATATGCGACTATACAATGACTCCATCATACATGAAAACATATGGTCTCCCTGGATGAAGATCATGGGTGCCTACGGGCCTACAAACTATAATGTGCTCCCATGCCCAGATCTGCAAGAGAGTAGCTCCGCATCCAAGAGACTTACCATTAAGGTAATCCACATAAAACATATGGAAGTGCATATGGGCCAGCATACATGGACCCCAGGCATATATAGTATGGTCTCTAATTATACCTTGAAGAACAACACTGAAATCAATAGAAAACCCATGCTGGTGACAATCATGACACAAGATCCCACATATTAGACTACCTAACAGAGTAGATAACCTATCTAAACCCATGCCAAACTTGGACCATAGGATATCATAAGGACTAGACATGCCCAGCTAATCTGGGGGTAGACCAGATAGCTCAGAAAAAGTAGTAATACCAGGGTCTCAATCATACTCTACAAGGGCGCCCTGGATGGGAAACTAAAGGATGCAATAGACATCTTCCAAAGTGACAGTACACTCCAATCGACAATAAAAAAGTACAGGTATTAGAATGCCATCTCTTTAAAAGAGTAGAGATCAGACCCCTATTGGTTTTGATCTCATGCATGTAACAAATCCAGTATAAACCAATATGACGGAGAACATCTCTCTCATCCTCAGAGAGCTAGAAGTGGTATAATAACTTGGAAAGTCTAGACTTTTGGCAATTCAGAATAGTCCTGATATACTGCAAAACAATAGAAAATCCAATCATCAGTATCATGATAGAAACAAGGACACAGACAACTACAAATGCATGCTAAAAATTTAAAGATAGAGTGATTTCGGTACAACACATGCAATTGCAAGTAAATTTATAATGATTGTAGAAGTAAAATGAGAATTTTGGCATATTTCATACAATTGTGGTAATAAACTAGGCAAATGCAACACTTTTATCGATTGCAAAATGCAATAAGAAATTGCAGCAACTAAACCGCAATTACAGCAAAATTGCGGTCTATTGCAGCAACATATAGAAAATTAAAAAAAAAAAAACTTTTTTGAAATGCAATAAATGCGAGCATTAATTACACAAGGACATCACAACTCATTGGATGTCTTGCGCCAGCTGCCTGATGAATAGTCTAGACCTGATCAGAAATGTGCATGACTCCAGGAAGACCCACCATAGCTCGAAAGCAACACAGAAACCAAAGAAAACTATGAACAAACTCACCTAATGATCCAAATCTCCGAGAGTGCAAAGTGACAAATGAAAGGATTTCCAAGCTATTTATAAGGAATCTGAAAAACCCTAATTCCTCTAGGACCTCGATTTTATCATCCCAGACCCTAGAAACTTTAAAAGTCTGTATCAGGAGCGTATTCAAGTATTTTCACAAACAATTAGATACCCAGATTAACAATTTGCAGTATCAACAAATTAATGCTCATGTCACGACTTTTTGGTCAAATTTGTTGAGGGGGCATAAATACACCTGCTATCGCCAGGGCAAGCTAGGGCAAGATCAAAACATAGAATCTTTGACACAATGTGACAAGCCCCAATGCATTAAAGAGGGGCAAATATAGACACCCTAAAATGGACATACCTGTGACCTTACATTACAAAAACTAATTTTCATCTATTAATTAATGAGTTTTTAGTCATTAATTAATCATCTATTTTCCTCTAAATTTATTCCCCAAATCATCTAATCAAATCCCCAAAATTAATTAAATAATTTATTTTATTTTAATTAATTAACCTTAATTGATTAATTAATTAAATTCAATTTTCTAAAGTTTAAATTGAAAGATTTAAACTTATTAATTAATTCTTCTAATTAAATTAATTTAATTTCATTCAATAATTCAATTCTAAACGAAAAAGAATTTAATTATCTCACATGTTGAATACTTTAATTATAAAAATGAATTAAATATTCAATTAAATCCTTTCTTTAGTTCAAAAAGATAACTCTTAATCAGATCTCTGATTACATGGGTTACTCCACCCATCTCTTAAGTTCAAAAAGGTAACTCCAAATTACCTCTTTAGTTCAAAAGGTAACTCATAATCAGCTGTTCAGTTAACTAAACTCTATCTCCTCTCTCCCAGTTGAAGAGGTGGAGTTTACTGATGGCTTCTCTAGTTCCCTTTGATCTCAACCATTCATCCTCCTATCTCTAGGATTGATCTCAACCATTTATATCATTTTCATATTCTATATAATCAGCCCTTCATAACCATTTGGAAGATACAAGATTTCAAGCTCATGTGTGCCATTAATCTGTGAGATTGGTTCAAGCATCAAGCCTTCTTGCAATCACATATTTGATATCATATTTTTGACGCTCCCAAGTCATAGACACTGCCTGATAGGATTAGGATCACTGAGAGGGGGGGCGGGGGGTGAATCAATGATCTATCTATTATAACTTTTTCTTATTATCTTGGATCTTAACTTTAATGCTTAAGTACTGAACTGAATATCAATGCAAGTAAGATAAACATGCACAACTCATAACACCAAATATGATTACGGGGAAACCCAATGCAGGTGAAAACCCCAGTCAGAATTAGTACCCACAAACATTCTGTACTAGTTTCTTATGATCCTTGTTAGAAGATCCTTAACCTTGTTAGGAGTTGTTTTTACAATCTATGAAGTATAGTCACCTTGTTAAGGGTCAGACCCTGTTAGGAGTCTTTTACAATAACCCTGTTAGGGGTGGTGGACTTATTGTCCAAGGACTCACTGTCCAAGAGCTCACTACTCAAATGGTGAAAGCTACAACCTTCTGGATCTTTGATACACACTGTATCTGCAAGGTGAACTGCTGCTGTGACACTGCTTGTTTGATCAGTTCCTTTTGTGCGTTGATGATTTAACCTCTTGTAAATAACTATAAAAATCTTATCTTCACTCTGAAAGATTCTACTTCAATATCTATATCATGAACATATGACATATATAGCTTTGTTGTTTTAACACTCTTCTCTGCTTTTTTTATCTCTGGCTTTCGCAACTTCTCCGATCACAAATGAACTTCTATAAGTACTTCCTCAAGGGACACAAACATGTCAGATTTAGGAAACCTTTTACCATCTATCTTGATCACTTAACTAAGCATGCAACCCTTCATTAAGTCAGTGCAACATCAATTACAACTGCTTTACTTAAACTGAACAGACACGTCTCTTCACACAGTCCGCTCCACCAAATTATCTCTAACTTC
Source organism: Thuja plicata (assembly GCA_018584345.1). NCBI lineage: Eukaryota > Viridiplantae > Streptophyta > Pinopsida > Cupressales > Cupressaceae > Thuja > Thuja plicata. The sequence goes on along the minus strand of MU223908.1, from coordinate 3,274,920 downwards.
TTTCTCCACTTGAATCAAGTCATGAACCTTTAACCACACATGATGAGATCACTAAAAATAACTAATCCAAATGTGCAAGTCCTGAGGATAGGTTCAACTTCTATACCAAAACAATCTCTGTCAGCTCTTTCCATGATCTCTGTCCTGTTCTAGCATTCACTACCTGTACCTCTTCAACTGGCTGTATCTTCTTCATACTTGCACATATGATCATGATCTCTTAGAATTAGCATGAATACATAAAATCTTATCTTCAAAGGCACATGCCCTAACTCGGTCGTATGCACATGTACTGATGCTCTGTTCTTCTGGTACTCTGCTAACTGTCCAGTCTTCTGTACTTAGCCAATTTCTGATCTTCTGATAATGTGTACTGACTCCAACACTTCATATGACTTTGTTTCCATAATGAAAACACTATATATAGTCATATACACCAGTATAGTCAACTTTCCAACAATCTCCCCCTTTGTCATTAATGGCAACAAAGGAATATGGCGAAGTTACTATCTGTACTCTTATACAAAAAATCTCTATCGTATATCTCCCTTTTGTCATATACCAGACTCCATATTCTTCATAATCTACTCCCCCTTTGACATTAATGACAAAGGTGCTCAAAAACACTTCTACCTACTTACTCAGCATACATATCTGGATATGCAATCTGCAACTTCTGGACCTCTTTCTCCCAAAATGCAATAATCTGTAGATGGGCGCATAATGCATATTGTAGCTTCTCCATCTTCTCCAAGTCTGTGCTAGGACCTTGATCATATGACAAATTCCATATCCTGTACATTATTTTACTCCCCTTTTGATATTATCTTCTCTACCTTTTTCTGCAAACTCTTTCAAGGATGCTTGACCAACCTTGAGTGAACTAAGATCAAGTGTAATGTTGCTAACCAATTCACTGAGTCTCTTCTTCATATACTTCTCTTCTGCAATATCTGATCTTTTTTTCATGAATCCTTCAGATTATATACTCCATGTTACTTATTTACTCCCCATGAGTCTAAGTCTGTTATGGGTGTCAAACTTGACAACAATGATGATGAACTGTCCATTACTTCAGTCTTCTCTTTTTTTGCTTCCTTTTCTGTGATATCTTAAATCAATATATCTTCTTTCTGATATAAACACTCTCAGCCTCTTGAGTACTCACAAATATTTCTTCAAAATTGTCTAGATCAATATCCATTGCTGCCATTGATACTTCAACATTATCAACCACGAATGTATCCTCCATGTCCTTGGCCATGGGTGCAGAATCCTGTGGACCTGTCATAATAGTTTTATCTGCTTCTTCACATGATATTTCAAATT
>MU223908.1:3228981-3252895 GCA_018584345.1 Thuja plicata | reverse complement strand
TGGCACATTAAATTAAAACATTAGACATGACTTAATAACAAGAACATTTACTAATTTAATAACATACATGCAAACCACATTCACGAAATAAACACATAACAACGAGGTCCATGTCTCTTTATATAGACAGGACCTTGGTAAGCACATGTATATACATAGGTTCCAGAACTAGGTCCCCGATTTAGATCCATGGTCAACTTCTTCCTGCACACTCAATGCACACATCAGTAGATCCAACACAACATGATATGAAACATAACATGACGTCAATAATATATGTAAGCATATAAACCATATTGCATTTAGAACTGAAATATCCTAACATCAATTTCCTAAACCATTTCCATCATGTTACATTTATACATTTAGATCCATATAAAACATCAACATAAGCTGCAACTAAATCAGAACATAATCATCTCATAAGTACCTTGATTACAAAATCAGGTGCTAAATATATAACACAGGATTACACCGATCCTCAAAAGTATGAAAAGTCTCTCTGATAGTCAAAGTATGTGAAAGCATAAACTACTGAAAGCATGAAAACAAAATAGTAAAATATAACAGTCTAGTGTAGGTCTCACAGTTTTAGAAAAGGTAATGCAAACAACAATTTGAACTTAAGAACTATTGAAGATGGAATTCTAATAGTTAAAGTTTTTGTTGATGATATCATTTTTGGAGGAAATGACGTAATGAGTAAAAAGTTCTCTAAGATGAATTTAAGATGGAAACGATTGGTGAGATGAAATTTTTCCTTGGACTGCAAATTAATCAGAACAAGAATGGTATTTTTATTTATCAGACCAAGTATCTTAAGGAAATGTTGAAAAAGTTTGGAATGGAAGATTGTAAACCTGTTGTAAGACCTATGGTTACTCGTCACAAGCTTAGTACTACTGATGAATCTCAAAGTGTTTTTCAGACAAAGTAAAGCTCTATGATTGGAGGCTTACAATATATGACTCACACTAGACCATATATTGCTAATATAGTTGGAATTGTGGAAAGATATCAAGAAGATCCTAAAGAGACACAACTTGTTGCTATAAAAAGAATATTTAGATATCTGAAAGGAACACTAGATTATGGCTTATGGTATAAAAAATCTGATGATTTTGATTTGCATGCTTATACTGATGCTAATTAGGAAAGAAATATTGATGATATAAAGAGTACAAGTGGCTGTGCATTCTTTCTTGGGAAAGGATTGGTTTCTTAGTTAAGTTAAAAGCAGGATTGTATAGCTCAGTCTACTGCTGAATCAGAGTATGTTGATGTTGTTATAAATTACACACAGGTTGTTTGGATGAAGAAAATGCTGAAGAACATTGGGATAAATTTTGATGAGCCAGTGGTTATCCATTGTGATAACACTAGCACAGTGAATATATAAAAGAATACAGTTATGCATTCAAAGACTAAACATATTTTCTTTAAGTATCATTTCTTGAGAAACAGGGTTGCAGAGAAGGAGATTAGATTGGAGTATATTAGCACAAAGGAACAAATAGTAGATATATTTACAAAACCTTTTCCAAAGGATTCTTTTGAGTATCTCAGAGGTATGATTGTGGTGAGAGCCCCTCTTGCAAGAACTAAATTGATGCAGGAATGCACTAGTCCAGTGGCTTTCAGAGCTATATCATTTTCTGGACTTGATGTATGGATATACTCCTTAGGGGGAGTGATCACAGGAACAATAATGAACACATTTGGGTGATTTTGAACTTGATTTTTGGAGGCATGAATATTTGAAAAAGATACACCTCACAAAATAAAGATGGTTAGAAGTAGAGTTATGGAACCCTTTGCCAATGTTCTGAATGGGAGAGAGATTCTATGTGAAAATCCCTACTATTTTAGAGAGAGCCGTGTTGAGGATATTGAGAAGATTGTATTGAGAGTGAGTACTTTTGGGTTGATGGATTTTCCCTTATGTTTTCATCAATGCCAAAGGGGGAGATTTTTGGAATTGGGTTACGATGTTGTTGTTGGCATTTATGTTTTGTCACTGATGTCAACACATGTTTCTATGGAGGCAGAACAAACTGATTATTATTGTTGCTTAGATGAATGACAGAAGTGTACAAGTACTGTACAGTTGCTTTGAAATGAGCGAAGATGGTGACATGTAAAAGGATGTGTTGTGATATTATGGATAAGGTTGCATGGATTAATATTTTAGATTGAGTGAGTTATAGATGTTTTAGTGAAGGTTGGGTACTGGACTGTGACAATGATCTTTGACAGAGTTAGTCTCTGGGTTTTGAGGATAAATTTTGTGTGATATAGATTCATGATATGTGATCATGGGGAATTGAAAAATACATGTTGAGGAATGTTTGTTATGATTCTTGGGTCACAGGACTCTTGGTGATGTCAGATGTGGCGTGTGTTCTAGAGGAGACCTATTTGGGGTCGACTTTAGAGATGGAGCGTGTATTATGGAGTGCAAGCGTGGATTATGAATCTTGGATTATATTTGATGAATTATAATTGATATTTACTTGTTATAGGTTCCATGTGTATCTTAGCAAGGGGTTAAGTAATTATTTGTGCATTGGGGAAGTCTTAATTAGATGACCTAATTTCTTATTGTAAATCTGTATAAAAGGAAGTTGTTTTATTTTATGAAAGTGTGGTAACAATGAAGTGTGGAAGCTGTGAGCTTGTTTGTGTGAAGTCTGCTAGATATAGAGCAGAGGATGTGATTAAGAGAATTCATTGGAACTAATGAAGAAAAGATAGTTGTTATCATATAGTTCATTGGATTGTATATTTCTTATATACACTTGTATTTCAGACAGTAAGTCCTGAAGGTGGATTTAACCTTCTTTAGGCAGTGTGCCTGGGTAGTGAGCCTATTACTACTCTTGCCTCCTAACAATGTATGTCCTTTAACAGGGACTATGTACTATAATGCATTAATAAGCTCCTAACAGAGCTAAATCTTTTAGCAGGGATACTATAATCTCAGTACACTATTTATGGGTGCTAATTCCCACTGGGGTTTTACCTTTAATAGGGTTTCCTAGACAACAAAGGATTATGTTATGGTGTTACATTTATTATGTTATCATTTGGATTAAAGTTTTGGTTTATAATGTTTAATGTTTAATAATCTGTCTCACAACTGATTCACCCCCCCCCTCTGAGTTGTGTTGGTGGACTGCTACTCTTAACATATTGGGTGCAAGAGAATTTGTTATATCTTTTAGAAGGTTTTCTTCTCAAGAAGCCGTTAAGTTTGGGTGAGAGGGAATGACACAAGCGGTGATAAGATAAAGCCAAGCTCTTCTAAAATTCTATATAAGAAATGTGGTTTTGATTAATTTCACAATAAAAATGTGTGAGTTCATCATGATGGCATAAGTCTCCCTCAGTATCAGTGTGAACATTAAAATCCTTCATTGCAAAACATAAAACACTTTGTTTTGAAAGGACTAGGTGATCCGTTAATTGGGTGAACCATCTTGAGTATGGCCACCTAAAAGGATGCCCTTAGTACGAGTCATTGTTGTAGTAGCCAAAATTCTTCTATTTTCTATTGCAGGAGGTCAAACCACCTCTGGAGTCATGTCACATTCTCACAGTTTAAAGTAGATATAGAAAATTCCTTCATATCTTTAGGTCTTTGGGAATTTGAAGTTTGGTGTGCTCGAGAAGAGTGTGTAATGTATGGGGGAGCCAACATGCCACCAAGATTCAATGCTATCCATTCTGAATAAGTGTGGCTCAAATTTATCTATAGTGTGAATCGAACAAATATTGTTTTATTGAGCTTCAGATTTGTACTTGAATATGCTTTTATAAAAAAAATTTATGTTTGGTGTTTTTAATGTGTGTTCAAAAACAACATTTTCCAAATCAAAACCACACTCAAAAAATGAAACATTAAACATGTGATATCATCTAGTGGTACACCTATGCTCCATATCTAGAAATCTAACAAGTTTGTGAAAATTTGGGAACCTCAGTACTACTGTCATGCATTTGGGTTTGTCAATATTTTTCTATTTGAGTCCTCAATTTGAGCTCTGAAGGCCAAAAAGTTGTTGAAAATGGGAGAGCTCGGGGGGTTGATTTTTTATAAGGGGTTTTGATAGACATGGTTTCAATAAAAAATAAGTTATTTTAATTGAAACCCCTTTCTATTGAAATTCATTGAGATAAATTTTAATATCCCAATAACTTTCGATAAAAAATGGTAGCCTACTTTTGATAGAAACCCCTATCGGCCAATTTATTGTGTTTTTTGGCTATTAATGGTTTTATAGAAATAAAGATGTCTTTTTTTTAATAAATTTTCTAAACATCAAATTTGAAGGAAAATTCAATTTTTTCACAAGGAAGACATTTTGAAGTGCATTTTTTGTGATGGAATTTTCAAAGAGCATTTTTTAAAAGTAGAGAGAAGGGAAATCAAAATACAAGGGCACACAAGGCTTGATGAAAGTATTCACCTGAAAGGGAACAAAGACATCATGAACAAGAATTAGAAAGATATCATAAGAAGAAAACAAGTCTCTCTCTCTCTCTAGATCCCCTTTTAGTCTTCTTAGATGAATATGTATTTTTAGTCTTATTGGGTGAATATGTAGTTTTAGTCTTTTCCCTTAAGACTTATTTTTTGTTTTGTTTTGTTTATAGATTTTTCTCAAGCAAATGTTGGACAAGGGGCAGCCCATGTTCAAGCAAAAAATATTGGAGAAGGGTCAACATTGCTTCCTTCAACTAGTATGGATGAGAATATGAATCTAGCTCAAGGTGTAAAGAGAAATTTTTTAATATAGAAACCTAGATCATTTAATTGAAATGGATGTTGATAAATTGAGTAAGTATGTTGAACAACCTGTACACATAGTAAGAGGAGGACATTGAATAAAAATTTCAAGGAAATAATTTCTCAATTTGAGAATCTTGATACACTTGAAAAAGCCCAACTATTATCAATTAAACTTCTTTTTTTGGTAAGTTAATAGTTGGGTTGGGACAAAACCCTTTATATTATGTGAAAAATGAGATACAAAGTTTAGAATTGTATGGGAAGTTCTCTGACTACATTCGTCATGCAAAAAATTGCTATTACCAGCACCCTTTCCTACCCCCATATACAGTAACATTTATGTTCAATCAATTCAACTTGTCAATGACGAGTTAAAAGAGCCATTAAAATTCTTTGGTGTAGAAACAACATTGAAAAAGAGGAAATTGTCTAACCTACAAAAATATATTTTTCAAAGTGTTAAGGATGGTTTGGGTTCCATTGGGAAAAAACTAGATCTACGGATAAATTCTTTTCAAGAAGAGTGATATTGAAATCTATTTTAGATAAAAATATGTCCCCAAAAAGACAAATCTCTTCACTTTCATCTGAGCTTAGTTGTAGTAGGAAGATGATATCACATTATTTTAAAAGGAGAATCAATTTGGATGATAGTAAAGTAGAAGGCAATTGGGCAATAATATGTAGAGCTCCTTGCCCTGATAGGATTAAAGAAGGACTTAGGAACTTGATCACTACATTTTGCATTGATCATACTCATCCTTCATCAAATAGAAGAGATGTAATCAAGCATAGGATTGGGCCAAAGGAATATATTCTACATACAAAACATTGGTTGAATATCGCACAACATGAATTGTATCTTTCATTTTGTTATTCAAATCCCAAGATAAAGATTGGACAAACAATGTTTGAAAGATTAAAGCCATATTATGTGAAGACAAACAAAGCTTTTGAATTGCAACATTTGATAATGGTGAGTGGGAGTGGGAACAGGGGAGAGCGTGAACAGAGGGAGTGGACAAATTCAATTTTGAATTTGGGCGGGACTGGTGGGAAGGATGCAGGGATGTCTGAGCACAACAAGCCCAACAAAGCTAAGGACAAAGGGAACCAAGGGAAGGATACCGATGCTGGACTTGCGCCTGGGGACTTGGGGGGGACCCAAGTCTGTTGAGTCTGAAGGAAAATTGGAGCCCAAAAAAAAGTGGGCATCCCTAGTTGGAGTCAAACCTATAGGTAATTCATCCTTACCACCAGTCAAGAACATTTCAAAACCTTCTCAAGGGAGTTTTGCAATAGATATTCTGGATTAGATTATTGATCACACCATTGCAAGTTGATTGGGAGATTTCTAGGGGTTAGACCAAACATTGAAGTGGTTAGGGCTTTTGCCTCTAGAAAATGGGACCTGAAAGGGCATGTGGATGTGGTGGAAATGGCAAAGGGATTCTTGTCTTTTTTTTTTCCTCATGTGAAGAAGACAAGATGAAAATTCTATGTAACGAGCCATGGATGATAGGAAAAAAATACTCTGGTCCTCCAGAAATGGAGCCCTAATCTGATCTTTGAGGAGGAAGCTATTAGCCAGGTTCCTGTATGGGTAAAGCTCCATGGTCTGCCTCTTGAATATTGGGTGAAGGATATATTTGCGGGGATAGAAAATTCCTATGGGGAACTGCTATCAATAGATAATGTCACAGCTTCAAGGAGAAGGCTTACATATGTGAGGATATGTGTTGGGATAACACATGATGCAGATATGATAGAAAAAATTAATATACATTCTAAACTAGGATCGTGGGAGCAAAGTATTGGATATGAAACCATTCCCTTTGCGTGCTTTCATTGTAAGAAAGCTGGTCATTGGGCAAAGAAATGCCCGACAAAAATTAACCAGAGAAAGAATAAGAAATGGGTCCTGGTGGGGAAGATCAAGAGAGATAGGGGAGAGACTTCAAGAGAATCCCAAATCCAAAAAAAAATGGAAAACACTGTGATATCAGAAGCTGGGGATGAAAGCATTATAAATGATCATTTAAATAATGAAGGATGTGAAGGCAGTGAAAGCTATGAATAAAATCAGGAAATTGAGAAGGTTCAAATGGAAGAGGGGGAAATAAAGGAAATAGGACAACAAGAGATTAAGAATACAGGGGTAAGAGGGGGGAACGACAATGAACAATATATTACCTATGAAGAGGAAAAACAACCTGAAGGGAGTTCTCAAACCAAAACCAAAATGGAAGAGGAAATAGCAAGGCAGGAAGCCCATCAGTGTACAATCTTAGGTAAAGAAACCTTTGACGATCCCGAGAATATGCCCAAGGGGGTAATACATATATCTTATGATACAAAAACACCTATTTTGGGTGATTCAGTGGATATCAGTCAAGCCCTTGTGGGGGAACAAAGTGACCTGGAAGATGGGAAATAAATCCATGGGGAGAAGAAAAAATCAAAGAAATAAAAGGATATAAGTATCAGAAAAGTATTAACAAGGAGTTCCAAAAATGGGGATGTGGGAGAAACTTTATCACCACCAAGGAGACCATCAAACATGAAGACAAGATCAAAGGAGACTAAGAAGAACATAGAAGATGGAAGCCAGTGGATCCTAGAGATGGGATCCTTTGTTAAGGTATGAAAATAATTTCTTGGAATATTAGGGGATTGAATAATCCCCACAAATAGGATATTGTTAGAAACATGATTAGAGATAATAGACCAGACATCTTTTTAATTCAAGAGACTAAAATATTAAAGGAGAAAGTTGAAAAGCTTAGATTTTTCAAGAATGGGATTATTTGTGGGGGTGATTCTGATGGTAATTTAGGGGGTATTGCTACAGTTTGGAATGGTGATATTATAAAAGGTGATGTTATTTATCAAGGTGATAATTAAGCTTGTATTAGGTTTAAACATCTTAAGGATAATACTTCTTGGGTTTTGACTAATATTTATGCACCCAACACTAAAAAGGGCAGAGAAGTTTTCTGGAACAAGCTATCCTCTTTGAGAAATGTCTTTAATAATGAAGAATGGATTGTCATGGGAGATTTTAATACTCCCCTAAAAGAAAATGAAAAAAAGGAGGAAGTCAAACTAATCTGGATAGTAGGATGGATCTTATGAATTTCATAGACATCCATTCTTTCCATGATATTGAGTTGTAGGGAATCAAATACACTTGGAATAATAGGAGAAGTGGTAAAGAACTTATTCAAGTTAGACTGGATAGGGATCTCATTACCAATGAATGGTTTACTCATTACTACTGCTTGTTTTTAGCTCATGTGAGGGTGGGATCGGATCATAAGCCTATAACTTTTCTGGTGGATCCCATAGACTAAAAAATGAATTTTCCATATAGATTTGAGAAAATGTGGACAATGCATCCACAACTTGAATAAAAAATAGAAGAATGGTGGAAGATTAAAATCAAGGGTAGAACTATGTTTATTCTGGCTAAAAAACTTAAAAATGTCAAGGATAACATTAAAGACTGGAATAAAGAGACATTTGGAAACATATTCTCTACTAAGGCTAATGTAAGCATGGAGTTAAAGGACATCCAAGATAGCATACAAAAGGATGGATATGTCAACATATCAAGGGATCAAGAGAATGAAAAACTAGTAGAGATGCATGATATAATTGCTAAAGAAGAAACTTTCTGGAGATAAAGATCAAGAAAGATATTCTTGAAGGAGGGAGACAGAAATACTAAATACTTCTTTATGACTACTCTGAAACACATGATGGCTAATAGAATCTCTAAGCTCAATATCAATGGTACTCTATTAGAGGATGAAGAGGCAATAAGATTGGAGGCTAAGAATTTCTTTCAGAACTTGCTCCAAAAAGACAATAATTTGAATAATGAAGAACAAAGGGAGTTTCTGGATTGCATCCCTCAGATTTTGAATGATAATAAAAATGCAGGTCTCCTGGCTATTCCCTCTAATTCTAAAATTAAGAAGGCTATCTTTTCTTTTGATGGTGAGAAATCCCAGGACCAGATGGGTATCCTATGTTATTTTTTCAAATGTTTTGGAATATCATTGAAAAGGATGTGACTAATGTGGTCAAAGAGAGTTTTGGTTCTAGAAAATTTTTGAAGGAGTTGAATGGCACGTTTATATCTCTTATTCCTAAAAAGAAAGGGGCGGATAAGATGGATCGATTTAGGCCTATCAGTTTGTGTAACTCTGCTTATAAGATCATATCCAAGGTCCTAACTTCCAGAATTCTATCTATTCTCCCTTCCCTAATTTCTTGGTAGCAAAGTGGATTTGTGCCTAGTAGACAGATTATGGACTCCATTATTACTATTCATGAAAATGTTCACTCTCTTGTGATGTCTAGGAAGGAAGGACTCATCCTTAAGCTGGACCTATCCAAAGCCTATGATAGGGTGGACTGGGAGTTTTTGATTAAAGTTTGGAGGGCATTTGGTTTTAATAAAAAGTGCACAGATCTGATATATCAACTTATCTCTTCTGCTACTTTTTCGGTTCTGGTCAATGGCTCCCCTACTTTGTTCTTTAAGTTGACTAGAGGATTAAGGCATGGGGATCCCCTTTCCCCTGTCCTATTTATTATTATGGCTAAGTGTTTGGGTAGGTACATGGAGAATCTGGTTAGGAAAGGAGAAATTAAGGGATTAAATCCCTCTTCTGCTAACCAAGTCTGTTCTCAACAGTAGTTTGTTGATGATTTGGTCATTATGGGAGAAGATTATATTAAGAATGCTAGCAACATTAAAAATGCTCTGACTAAATATGGGACAACTTATGGCCAGACTATCAATTGGGGAAAGAGCTCATTTTTTCTCTTCAATGTTCCAGATAAAAGAAAGACTAAAATTTTGAGGATTTTGGGATGTGATCTGGGAACTATTCTGGGAACTTACCTAGGTCTGCCCCTTTGCTTGGAATCTCCTGATACTTTTTGGAATTCTTTGGTGGATAGATTTCACAGCAAACTTGCTGGATGGAAGGGCTTGTTGCTAAGACAAGTGGGCAAGATTCAAATTCTTAGGTCAACCCTCCAGGGTCTCCCTCTTTATGCCTTGAGTATTTTCAAAATTCCTAGAAAGTTTGGTGAAGCTATTGAAAAGATTCAGAAATTTTTTTTGTGGACAGGTATGGGGAAAAAGAAAAGGATTGCCTTGATAGCTTGGGAAAAGGTCTGTTGACCTATTAATAAAGGTGGTCTTGGGTTAAGAAGAATCAAAAATTTGAATGATCACCTCCTTGCTAAACTCATATGGAGATACTACAACTCTAGGGGAGAGTGGAATTTAATATGAGATAAAAAATATAATAAGGAGAGGCCTAACTTGTCTACCTTCCTTGATGAGAATAGGGATGGGGGAGGCTCTTTTATCTGGAGAAATGCTATTAAAAAAAAGACAACATAAAAAAGGAATTGAATGGATAGTTGGTAATGGAAGAAAATTTCTCTTCTGGGAAGATGAATGGATATTACAAACTCCCCTTAAGGAGTGGCTTGATTGGAGGAATTATGAAAGCCAATGAAAAATGATATTTGGAGGGAAAGTGATAGACTACTGGGACATGGACCACTGGAAGGACTTGACTATGATTGACAACAAAATGGGACAACTCAATAAAATCCTTAACTGTATCATTTTGATTGAAGAAGAAGATAGGATTATATCGAAATATAGTCTGAATGGTAACTTAACTATATCCTCTCTGTAAAATTTGGAGTTTGAAGACCTTGATGAGCCCTATTGGGCTAAAGCTTGGATCAAAGATCTTACTCCAAAAATCAATGTCTTTTTCTGGATCCTGATGCAAAATAAAGTCTTGACAACTGATAATCTTAGAAAAAGAGGTATGACTATAGTGAATAGGTGCTACCTTTGTAATCAAGATGAGGAAAGTGTGGATCATATGTTTATTCATTGTTCCTATGTTAGGTTAATTTGGGATTACTTTCTTAAACTTCTTAACATAGAATGGGTTTTCCCTAAGGATATGAAGAGTCTTTTCTACTCTTGGAAAAGTCACTCAAAGAACGAGACTGTGATCAAGGTATGGAAATTTTTTTTACCCTATGTCTGTTGGGGAGTTTAGAGAGAGAGGAATGAGAGAGTCTTCAGGAATAAATTATCTAGTGAGGAGGTTTTCTTCAGAATTAAGAGAGCTATTAAAGAAAATTTAATTTTAAAGGATAGAGTCATGGATCCTTTGAATGAGGAGGACATAAAATTATTCAATAATTGGAAAATAAAAGGGAATCACAGGAAATAGGATAGGAAAGAAAAGAGGGAGGAAGCTAGATGGGATTTCCCTTCTAGTGGATGGAAGAAAATTAATTTTGACATTGCTTCAAAGGGAAACCCGGGGGTTGTTGGATTTGGCATTTTCATTAGAGATGAACATGGGATTTGTAGAGGTATTAGAGCTATCCCTATTGGTATACAAACTAATCCTAATGCTAAAGCATGTGCTTCCCTTTAGGGTCTTATACTTGCTAAGGAGAAAGGGTGTTCTAAGGTGTGGTTGGAGGGCGATTCTCTCAACATTATCAAGTGTTTGAATAATGATACACTAGCCTCATGGACTATTCATATCAAAATTCAAAAAGCTAAAGATATTATGAATTCTTTTGAAAAATGTATTGTGGCTCATAACTTCCGAGAGACTAACGGTGTTGCTGATTGGGCATCCAACATGGCTTGTAAGGTGGATGTGGTGATGTAATGGAGTGATGGAAATGACATGCCAAATCAAGTCAAATTATTACTTGATAGTGACTGTTTGAGGAGTAAACAGAAACAAAATCATAAATGATAAGTGTCATAAAGGATATTGATGCGAAAGTGATTTTTCATAATTACCCCTTTAAGCGAAAGTACCCTATGGTGATTACGAGCTAGAAGTGGCATGCTTTCTAGGTGTTTATGGTTTTGCTGAGAACAAGGAGTGGTATTAATAATGGCATTCTCAACAATTATCACAGAGGTAAAAAATTAAAACAAAGAGAACATATCTAAGGTAGTAAGAAAAGAGTCAAGCCTGTGAACTGCGAAGAATGGAGGACTATGCCAAAAGTTTGGAAGATTCTGAAAGATGGAGGGATGGAGGTTTTTTTGGAAAAACTTCATAGCAGAAACCCCTCTATATCCAGGATTTTCACTAAAACCTAGAAAGATGGTAAGATTATGGTGGGAAATTAGCAAATGGAGGTCACCGAGGAGATAATAGCGAAAGCTACGAGAATGGGAATGGAAGGAATTAAGTTCTTTAGAGATAGGGAATTATCTGATAAGGCCTAGGAGGATTTTCCAGAGTTAGAAGAGGAAAAGGCTAGACTAGTTAAGGTTGATACCTCATACCACAACCCAAAGTGCATATCTAGGCCTTAGAGGTATGTTCTATTTGTGATTATCAGTTACATAACACTGGACGGTAGGTTCACCCATGCTTATGACCACCATTTTATGCTTTTAAATCACTTTAGACATAAGGTGAAAGTTAGTTTTCCCTACTATTTTCTCAGCTCATTAGATTTCACCATTAATAACTTACAGAAAGACCGAAAAAGTGATCATGCTTCTCACTAGGGCTTGATGTTGATAATTTATGAGCTTTTGAAAACAAAAATAGTTGAAAGACCTCTATTAAAGAAGAACCAGAGAGATGAGGAAGACATGAAGGGTGATGAGGAAGATAATATGTATGAGGAAGAATCAGAAGATGAAGAAGAGTCCAAGGGATGCAAAACCCCTAAAAATCCCTTCTCTGAGGGCTCTGATAAGGATAAGGAAAAAAATGAGGATAAGATGGAGGAAAGCAAAATGAGAAAGAAAAAGGGTAAAAATTTGAATAAGAAAAAGACTTCGATGGAAGAATCTGAAATAGAGAAGGATTTCGAGGAGGAAGAAAAGGAGGACAAAAAAGACACAAAGAAAAGAAAACAGGGAGAAGGTGTGGAGAGAAACAAGACCAGTGGAAAAGATAAAAAACCTAGCAAGAGGAGAATTGTTCTTTCCTTGAATGGGGAAGACATGATAGAGAAAAAGTAGAATGCTGAGAAGAACCCTAGGGAGGATGAAAGAGGTGGAGACAGGGAGGACAAAAAAGATGACAATGAAGAGAACCAAAACCAAAAGGGGAATACAAAAACTAATGAGCAAAAGGGGGAGGAAAAGGTGAAGGAAAATCTAGAAAAAAGAACAAAGAAAGAGAAAAAAGGCATGAGGAAACATATTACAATGAAAATGAGGAAACAGACAATTATCATAAGCCTGATGATATCAAGCAAAGAAAGGACTGCATTGCGGATTTCACGGGTATGGTGAGTAATTTGATTGAAGACAATGCAAATATGAAAAAACAAATTGAAGTTATGAGGGCCGAGATTAATATCTTAAAAAGCATAGGTATTGGTGAGAAACCAGTGGCTGATTGCCTAGATGAAATGAAAGAGGCTGTTGGGAACTCAGAAGCCCAGGTGGAATTTGTCAACAAAGTGGGCAGAATGGAGAAATAGTTGGACATCATTGAGAGGGTAGAGGATGAGGACAGTGCATGAAAAATCAATAAACTGAACATAAAGGTGGAAAAAATAGAGGAAATAGTCAAGAAAATTGGGGAGAAATGCTTGGTGAGCCTAAAGGCCTATACAGGACATGCACAAATTCTGATGGACAAGTTAGATTAGGACAAAGGGGAAAAGGATTGGAGAGAGGGGAAGGAGATCATAGGACCGGGAACTCGCACAAGGGAAAGCACAAATAAGATGAGTCTAAAGGCAGACAAGGAAATTGAAGACCTTAAGAAATTGGTAAATCAGATGTAGATTATGGTTGTTCAGTCCCAGGAAATGGTGGAGGGCATGTAGCTGTGTTTTACTAGTTTCTGTCCTTTTTTTTTGCTGTCCCTGTCCTTATTGTGTATTCGTGGGACTTTTTGTTTAGGTTTTTAGCTTTTTTTCTACTATTCTTTCCTTGCTAGGTGCTATGTCACAAATTTTGTTGAACTTTATTGAATATTTGTAAAACTTTTGTAAAGGTTTCGGGTCCTTGTAAAACCCGTTTTGAATTAATCAGAACAAAGTTTTTGAAAATTTTTGTTGTCGATATCATATTAAATTTGATCTCTACTATCAAGTGTTTTCAAAGATGAAAGAAGAAAGTGATGGTTTTCAAAATTCTATTGTTAAATGGCCAAGGCAGTTCATAGCATCAATCTTATGTGACAAATCAAATGATTGTGCACTAGGTGAAATAGATTGCATAAAAGGAACTTGTGAAACATATGGTAATTTGGCTAAATTATTTTTGAGAAGTGAAGATACTAACATTACAAGGATGGTAAATGTAAGAGTTACAAGTACATAAAGTCTAAAACAAAAATTGGGAAAGAATCCACAAGGTTAGAATATGTAGAAGATGAGATACCTGTCGAAACCTTTATGGAGAATTTTCGTAAATTGATTCAACCATATATACATCAATTTTTTACTGCTAAGTGGCAAGCACAATAGTTCCAAATGATAAGAGACACTTTCCCACATGAAACAATTTTATCCGTTGTTGACTTTGCAGAAAATTACTCTTTTGTTCATAAAAAATAACTTCAAGTAGAATACTACTTTAAAACTTCTAGCAAGTCACTATTATGGTCCAAGTGTGTTATTGACATGCATAATTAGATTTTGATGGTGTTGAAAGTACATATGAATCATGGGTCATTAAGAGAGAATATCACTTTTACATTAGTGATGATAAAGAGCATGACACACATTTTGTAGAACATTGCTTTAAATTTTTTTTTGGGTATTTAGAAAATAGGGGCATAAAAATTGAAAAGCATTTTGTATAGTCAGATGGATGTGCAACACAATTCAAATCAGCAAGGTCATTTTATGCACACCATGTAGATATCATCAATACCAAAAGATACCACATGTTTGGAGTTTCTTCAAGAGTGTACGTGGAAATGATGAACATGATGGTGCAAGAGCTTGCATCAAATGTGATTAAAGAAAGTATAAAGTGGATTATCATGGATTTTTTTAATAAAAGATGCACAAGATGTAGTTGAATGGTGCAAGATGCAATTTTTAGTGCCAAATGAGGCTAGTACATCATTAATATTGGATCGAGTCATACCACTCCTCTTGCTTCTTCCTGGCAAGAACAACCTCTATAACATATGTTGAATAGGCTCTAGTGCCCTCAATGCCATCTCTAATATTGACAAGGTTATCAAGAATGGATCGACAAGTGTTCCTATAAACACTTATGTCACTAGCATTATTAATTGAGGCTCTCAATCTCTTGGTTTGTTCATGAAAATAGATCCTGTGGAGCCATTGGCTCATCTGCCATGATATATATATGTGTGTGTGTGTGTGTGTGTGTGTGTGTGTGTGTGTGTGTGTGTGTGTGTGCGTGTGTGTGTGTATGTATCTATGTGTATGTAATTGAAAGATAATTTAATGTCAAGCCTTAGATAGCACTTTATATATTGATTTCTAAAATTCAAAGACAATTATTGGATACATTCAACTAATCACTTGCATACTAAATTTAAATGTACATGTACTAAAATTCAATAAATAATGAATTCTAAATGTACCTCTTAAAAATTTCTATACATGTTGATAAAAAAATTCAATTTGAGAGAGAGAGAGAGAGAGAGAGAGAGAGAGAGAGAGAGAGAGAGAGAGAGAGAGAGAGAGAGAGAGAGAGAGAGAGAGAGAGAATTTTAAATCACCTAAGACTTGACTAAAGGGAGAAAGAAAGAGAGTAAGATAAAGAGAGAACTAAAACTCTAGTGAGAGATAGAAGTTCATCTATGTCAAAACACAAGGTTTTTAGGAGAATTCTCAAGTGTTAAATTGAAGCTAATACATTCAGGTATATACAAGTAACTAAGAGATCACATTTAATCAAATATGTGTTTGTCATTATTGTAGTTCTTTAATTGGTAAACTCTATATTTCATACATGTTGATAATTAGAGAAAAAATATTGATAATTAAAATTGTCAAATATATATATATACTAATCATTTGACATAAAATATTGATTTTATATCTTTAAACTAGACCTACATTTACTAATTGATTTAATCTACATTTAAATATTGATTTAATCATTTGACATGTATACATACATACATATGTGTGTGTGTGTATATGCACACATGCGCGCGTACACACACACACAATATATATATATATATATATATGTATGTATGTATGTATGTATATGTATATATGTATATATGTGTGTGTGTGTGTATATATATGTGTGTGTGTGTGTATATATGTGTGTGTGTGTGTGTGTGTGTGTATACTCATATATACATGTATATGTGTAAAAAATATATTTTAAAATGAAATAGAATCAAAATTTTACAAAGAAAGGTCAAAATCTCCAACCTTTTTGTGGGTTCAGAGGTTTGTTCATTGTTTGTTCCTACTGCTTCTGCAAGTGCTCACTGCGAAAATGAAATTTTGACAGTGAGTTTTTTATTATTTAAAGCCCTCATCAAAGGTTTCAATCGAAACCCATTAAATATGAATAATTTTTTTTAAAAAATGGGTTTCGATCGGAAGTTGGTTTCTATCAAAACCTTGATGTCATACGCTTTTGATCAGAAGCCTTTTTGACTTTCGATTGAAAGGAACTTCTGATCAAATGTGGCCAAAAAATGAAATTTGGCCAATAGTGCCAAATTCCTTTGTCCAAAATAGTGGGTTCACCCTTCCATATGTAATACCCACCCCTTAGTTTGCTTTTCAGTTTTTATTGCCAAACTCTTTTAGGCCTTTTTATGTGTGCATTGGTTATTTCAGTATGATTTGAGGATATTGATGTATGACTTTTCATTATGATTTGATATTTATGATCCATTGGATAGTTTTGTGATATCTTGTATTTTCAATTAGATTTATGATTATTTCATGATGGTTATTTATATTTTACTATGTCATTATGTTTATGGATTTAGTGACAATACTGACACTACATTTGTATGTACATGTATAATTTGTATGTTCTACTTTTCTATTTGGTGTGTTTGATATGGTATGGGATAGAGTCTTCGTTACTTGCTCTATCGAGATCAACAAGATGTATTGATCTTGACATTGTTTGTTATATTATATGTATGCATATGTTCGTCTTTGTGATGACAATTTTGCAGGTATCGTGCATCGTCTTCCCTAAATTGGAAGGAGTGAGCATGCCCTATCACAATGTCTAAATGGTAAAAGAGGGGAAATAGTATTTAGGCCCAAATCCCTATCCTAAGCCTATATTTTTTCTTAAGAAAGGACAAGAATCTGATTGACTACGCTATCTAAATTCGTTAAGGTGACATGGATTCGTGAGCCTTTCTATGTGTGCTTCGTGTTTTTGTTTCAGTTTTTTTTTTGTTTAGATGGTTTCGATTAGATTTATGTTTCTTTTTGGCTTGTTTTGATAATGAATTATTATGGTAATTATTAATGTTAATAATTACACCTTTAATAAGGTTAAAACATTAATATATTAAATATATGGCTAATTAATAATTAAAATATTATTTAAATGCCTATATGTAATTAATTGCTTTAATTATTAAGTCTTAATTTAATAATTGAGTTTTAATTAATATTAAATCTAAAAATTATAATTAATTGTGCAAATTAAATTATTAATATTACTTTAAGTTACTTTTTTTCTCGGTTATTGTTAATGGGGATCCAACAGGATTATTTTCATCTACGTAGGGAGTGAGCCAAGGAGACTCATTATCTCCTCCTTTGTTTATCATATGGCTGAAGCATTTAGTAGAATTATCAAACATAGGCATGATCAAAAGAGGTGGTCAAGCGTTTGCATTGAAGGTACTTCCATATCCATTACTCACTCTTTATTTGTTGATGATACATTATTATTTGGCAAAGAAAATATCCAAGAAGCTAGGTAAATTAAGGGAACTTTGCAACTTTATATGGATGTATCAGGTCAAAGAATAAATTATCATAAATCTAAGATGTATATCTTTTTCACTAATAAGGTTATAGCTAAGAAGATTGTTTAGATTTTGGGTTTTCCTCAAGAAATGCTTCCATCTACATATCTTGACATTCCCTTTTTTGTTGGACCTAATACAATGTCTTATTGGAAATATATTATAGAAAGGATAAGAACTAGAATTTATGCATGGAAATTTTGTTGGTTATCTTTACCTCGTAGGATTTTGTTAATCAAGTGAGTTTTGTCTTCCATTCCAAATTACTACATGTTAGTACTTAAAGCTCCCGCTGGTATATTCAAGCTACAAATTGAAAGTCTCATCAAATATTTTTTGTGGAATGTAGCAACATGAAAGAGGATATAAAGATTTATTTGGTATCTTTAAAGGATATGAATCATAGTAAAGATGTGAGGGGAGTTGGATTACATGATTTGCATAACATAAATTTAGCTTTTGGGGTGAAACTCATTTGGCAGATGTAAAATAAGCTAGAAAATAAATGGTGTCGAATTATGCAAGAAAAATATTTGGACTCAAATGATCCAATGAGAGTTATAACAATTTCAGATCCTCAAATAGGATCAGATGTGTGGAACTTCATGATGTCTTCCAGAGATGTAATAACAAAATTTGTCTCTTGGGAAGTTAATAACGGGGAGTGTCAAATTTTGGGAAGATTCTTGGAATGATATGCTTCCATTGATTTGAAATAATGATATGGTAGATGTTATTCAAGTAATAAAGGACAATTGGGGTAATTACTTAATATATTATGTTATTTTTGTTGAAAGATTTTCAAAGAAAACAGTATGGAGAGATCCATCAAATCTACCCATTTAGAAAGAGTAGAAGGACTATTTCAGAAGTTACTTTAAGAAAGAAGGGTCTTTATAATAAATAAAAAGGATGATCTGATCTAGGATCCCTCACAAGATGATAATTATTCTATTAAAGCAGGGTATAAAGCTACAAGGAAAATGGAGTTACAATAGGTTAAACATCGCACCTTTCTTTTTGTTGGAATAACTTTGTTATGCCCAAAGCAGGTTGCTTTGCTTGGCGTGCTCGTAGGAAGAGAATTATTACAAGTGATAGAATTGAGAAGCCTGGCATTGATCAACCCTTTCATTGTGTCTTATGTAATGAGGAGATTGAGAATGTTGATCATCTTTTTATCCAATGTAAGTTTTCTCATCAATGTTGGACTTATATTTTACAAAAAATACTTGTATCATTGCCTCTGCCAAATACTTTATGGGACATGTTCCAAGATTGGCAAATTATGTTCTCTAATTTGTTCTTCGCACACATTTGGAAATGTTTTCCGGCATGATCATATGGTCAATTTGGTGGGAGCATAATAAGGGAATTTTTAGAAAATAAAGCTCATCAATTGAGAAGGTATTAGAGGGGCTAGAGAAATATATATCAGAATTGGTTAACACACTTGTGAAAGATAAGATTAATAACTATAATTTTACACAATGGAATAATAATATTATCAAAAAATGGACATATATTACACTTCCACCATTCGTGGCACACGCTTCAGTAAAGAGTCAAACAATCAGGTCTCAAATTAGATGGATGGTTTCCTCCTTTGCAGTGGTTTGTCAAGATCAATTTTGATGGGTCATTAAGAGGGAATCTTGGGGAATCAGGTATTGGAGTTTTCGTAAGGGATCATTTTGAAAATTTAGTTGCTTTTAAGTCAAATTATCTTCCTCAGGGTACTAATAATATGACAAAATCTCAAGCATTATTGGTTGTTCTAGTTATAATTAAAAGGCTTCAACTTAAGAAAGTTCATATTGAGGGTGACTTCTCGGTGATCATTAATTCTTGTATTAATAGACATATTGGTAATTAGAAAATCAACTATATCCTCAAGCAGGCATGGCAGTTGATAGACTCATTTGAAGATTGTTGTATATCATATATATACAGACAAGGGAATAAAGAAACAAACTTGTTAGCTAATTTGGGGTGTAGCAACATCAATCTAGATTCCACTTGTTCTGGCATTTCAATTAAAGAAGTCCCAAACTTAGCAGATCTTATAAAAAATGAGAGGATTAAATCACTTTAAAGATGATTAGTGGGCAGTGTTGCAAAATATTGAATATTCATGCTGGTCAAGGCGATTATCTTTGAGATTGTCTTTTGTTTGTATGCGCTTTTTGGGTTTGGGAGTGGCATCTAATGTGGATTTGTTAACTGTCAAGTTGGCTCATTATAACACATATTATTTCTATCCGGGGACATCACTTCATCATGAAATGTGGATATGCTTTTAGCATTCTCATTTCAATTCTAAATAATATTGATGGCATTTTCCTTACAAACATAACATAAAGCAAGTTGGTTTTACAAATACATATAGTGTGGACGTAGCTGAAAAGTTGATGATGACAACCAAGAACTATGTGAATGTTCAATCTAAGAGTTCAAATGCTAGTTGAATGAATTAAACACTAATATTCAGTAGTTGCAACAAGAGACAATGATTGTTAGTAATAACTGAGAGGGGGGGGTGTGAATCAGTGGCCTCAAAAATTTATCCTTTTAAACTCCAATCCACTGATTAATACACCTTAGATTATTAAGTCCCTACAAGATGTATGCCTTTGAAATACTTGAAATAGATAACTGTCTGTCGGTTTACCTTGTCTGTCCTTCTTCTCCTTGATAACCGATAAGCAGTAAAACTTATTTACCAATACTCAGTAAATATGCAGAGTATACTAGTCAATCCATAAATGCATATGTGAAATGTAAAACACTAAAGTAATAAACCATACACACATAACACAAGGATTTTAATGTGGAAACCCTATTAAGGGAAAAACCACTAGGACCGATACCCCAAATTTTCACTCTTCTGAAGTGAGCATTGTTAGGAGCCAACCCTATTAAAGGTTACAAACACACTGTTAAGTGCGACCTTGTTAGAGGATTTTTATACATAGATTGTCACTAAGTATCTGGCATCTATGCTACCATCCTTGAATTAGTCTCATGACTGTAAATAGGCTTTATGCTAATCTTACTACCATCCTTGAATCAACCTCCTACTTAGACTGTTAATAGGCTTTAGGTAAGACCGATGCTACTATCATGAGTCAACCTTCTGGTAATCTGTTAGGATATACCTCAATTACAAAAGAATATTAAGTCCCGCTCTATTAAGAGACTTAATGCTTCAATGGTTAAACTGAAACACAATGACCTATTTCTAATGCAAATTTGAATTGCAGATATTCAGATCTATTTATGTACAATACCTTTCTGATCAATGTATCAATTCTATTCCTTTGTTCTTCATTATTTCTATTCTATGATGCTGTGCTTCACTGTGTGTCGATGTCTATAGAATTCTTTAGCTCTCCCTTAGCTTGATTGATCAGGACTGCATGAAGTTTAACCTTCATTAGTTTCTCTTCAGCATCTTCTCTTAGTTCACTCCCCCGTGTATATGAGTGCTTGTTTAAAATGAATTAAAATTGTCTCTTATATAGACATGATATTCCTTAATTCTTGGTTCTTGATTCTTGATTCTTGGTGTGAAAAACAATCCAGCCAAATTGGTTTACGACTTTAACTCCTGATTTATCTCATAGTTATCTTCTTGCCAGCTGTATAAATCAATTTCTTAACTACGGTTGAATAAAAAAAATCAAACAACCAGTTAAGTCTATCCTTAAGCTCTGCCAGCTAGATATTTTGTCATTTTCTGATCTCTCTGTTCTGTCAGTCAATTCTGCAGTTCGTCACCGGTGACAACTGCCAGTTCCATCGGTACAACTTTAGTTAGCTTCAGGATCTCCGTCCATCGAGCATCATTGGATCTTGCTCATCAGGAAACACTATCGTCTTCTCATCGGGTATCATTGTGACTTTATCTCTGTCTTTACTGATGGTGTGCACTCTACTGGTGTAGTCTGTCACTTGGTGAATACTTGACTTTTATGCATTGCTGAAGGCATAACCTCTGTTCCATTGATTCTCTGAAGTCTTTGGCATTATGTATATGACCATATAGATGATATCAAGTTGACATCAATGAAAATATAAATCATTAACTGATTTAATGTCTTGCATCATCTTCAACTTAACATTATCAAGCATTCAATTAGTTACATGTCATCAATCTCTCCCTTTGGCATTGATGACAACATACTATATTATTACACTATACTATTTCTAATACAATATGAAATACAATTGTTGAGATTCATCAAATTACCAAACAGTTTTTTTTGATAACTGATAAAATGTCTAACCACCGGTAAGCTCTATATTAGCTTAGATTTGATTCTTGCAGCTTTCTCTGCTTCTTCTTCTGATGTGTTGTGACCTTTGTTGGTGTCAATTTTTCTCTCTTCTTCTTTGATGTCTCTGTCTTTTGTTTGCAACTTTGAATACAAATTCTCTCCCTATGGATATGATCTCTCCCTGTTTGGAGTAATCTGATAATGAATATTTTCTAATGATAATATGGATACATTCTCTCACTTTGACATTAATGCCAAACAAATATTTTCACAAATATCTGACATTCTGTCAAACAATTTCTTCATTCCATAATATATTCCTTGAATTTCCCTTATCCATCATCAATATAATAGTTTTCTTTGGTGCTCGATTATGATATATACCTTTCTGTATATAGATGTAGGTTTGAAGTTCATCTTCTACTTGCATCAATCATGAATGATATTCTGATAATATATGGCTGACGCAGCTTTCAGTCCTTTACTGACTGTTGGACATGGGTTTGACCCCTAGTATTTTTCTCAGGTACTCAAATGTATCCTTGGGTAGTGGCTTGGTGAAGATATCAGCCAATTGTTCTTTTGATTGCACATATTCAAGTATCACTTCTTTTTCTGGAACCTGTTCTCTTAAATAATGATACTTGATGACAATGTGTTTAGTCTTTGCATGCATGACTGGATTTTTGGAAATATTTATTGCACTGGTGTTATCACAATAGATAACTACTTGTTCTATGATTTTCATATGCATACCTTCCAGCAACTATTTGATCCATGCAATATTTGAGCAGTTTGCAGTAGCAAAAACATATTCTGCTTCTACAGTAGACTGACAGATGCATCCTTGCTTCTTGCTAATCCATGTGACAAGTCTATCACCCATAAAGAATGCTCCTCTAGTTGTTCTCTTCTGGTCATCAAGATTTCCAGCCCAATCAGCATTGGTAAACACTTTCAATTCAAATTTCCCTTCTCTTCTATACCATAAGAAAAATTCCTCAGTATTCTTCAGATATCTTAGAATTCTTTTCACAGTAGTTATATGTGATTCCCTGGGGTTAGCAAAAAATCTAGCAACAATTCCTACTGCATGTGCAATATCTGGTCTAGTGTGTACAACATACATGAGTTTCCCTATCATTGATTTGTATAGAGTCTGATTTACCTCTGTTGTCTTGTCTTCTTTTTTCAATTTGCATCCAGTAGCCATCGGTGTTCCAACAGGTTTGGAATCTTCCATCTTGAATATTTTTAGAACTTCTTCGATGTATTTGGACTGTGTAATGAAAATACCTTCACTTTGTTGAATGATTTGTAGACCAAGAAAGAACTTAATCTCTCCAAACATAGACATCTCAAATTCTTTGCTCATCTCATCAGCAAATGATTTGCATAGCATATCATTGCTTCCAAATATGATGTCATCAATAAATATTTCAACAATCAAAGTGTTAGCATTAGTATCTTCTTTCAAATAAAGATTATTGTTCTCACTAGTCCTCATGAATCCAATACTTATTAGATAGGAATGAAGTCATTCATACTAGGCTCTAGGAGCTTTTTTTAGTCCATACAAGGCTTTGTGAAGTCTACATACCATGTTCCACTTGTCTGGATCTACAAGCCCTTCTGGTTGCTCAATGTATACCTCTTCTTAAAGTATTCCATTTAGGAATGCTAACTTGACATCCATTTGATATAATTTGAATCCTTTGTATGCAGCATAAGCAAGTAGAATTCTCACTCCTTCTAGTCTAGCAATGGGTGCAAAGGTTTCTCCATAGTCTATACCTTCCTCTTGTGCATACCCTTTGCATACTAGTCTTGCT
>MU223908.1:3211978-3226984 GCA_018584345.1 Thuja plicata | reverse complement strand
CAATCTCTTTACAATTAAAACATACAAGTGGTAACTTGCCTTTGTATTTACCTTTGCCTCTTAGCATTCTTATTGCCATGAGTGCTTCAATTTCATCTAGATCTTCTTCCTCACTTTCACTTTCACTGTCTCTTCTAGATGAGTTTCTCTGACTAGATTTGATTATTCTCATAGAAGACTTGAATGCAGAATCTAAACTTGGTAAGACACTATTATCAAAATTATTCATCTCAAATGAAATCAGTCTACCAATCAGGCTATCAAGAGTGACTGTATTGTTTGCTATTGCTCTCATTTCTTGAATAGCAAAGACTCTAATAGCATATATGGGAAATAGGGTTCTTAAGATTTTACTTAGCACTGTCTCCTCTTCAAGTGTACCTCCAACACCTCGTATAGCATTGACTACTTCTTTTATTCTTGTGCTATACTGTGTGATTTTTTCACCTTCTTTCATTCTGAGATCATCAAACTTTCCTCTAAGGCTTTCTACCTTGGCTCTCAGAACATTTGCATCACCTCCTTGTACAAGTTTCAACTTGTCCCACATTGTCTTTGCATTGTTGCAATCTTTGACATCCTCAAATTCAACATCAGAGAGTGAGGCTGAAAGCTCTATAACCATGCAGTTATGTTCATGCTTTACTCTCAATTGATCTACTATCAATGGTCTTGTAGGCAACACATATGCAGTATCTAAGTATTGAGTAATATCATTGCCAATACCTGATAAGTGAAGCTTTATCCTGCTTTGCCACGAAGCAAATTTGTCCTTGTTCAACTTGGGCACATCTCGTCTGTTCATCTTGTGATCTTTTACCATGAGGGAAAAGGAATTTTTGTCATGGATTGGAAACCTAATTTTGACCCCAGTGTGGAAAAAATCTCAGACATTCCAATTTAGATTAGACTTATTAACCTCCCTCATGAATACTGGAACATTGTAACTCTGAAACTTATCAGGGATTCTTTGGACAAATTTGTTGATTGGGGTGAAGCCCTTGATAAACAAGATTTCTCACCTTACATTAAAATTTTAATTCTTTGGAATGAAATCAAACCGCTTCCTGACATCATTGA
This sequence comes from Thuja plicata, assembly GCA_018584345.1. Lineage (NCBI taxonomy): Eukaryota > Viridiplantae > Streptophyta > Pinopsida > Cupressales > Cupressaceae > Thuja > Thuja plicata. Next base: position 3,225,904 of record MU223908.1, on the reverse strand, counting down.
ACTTAGAATTGATGTGGGCATATGGAAACAAAAGATTAAAAAAAAAAAGTGAAGGAGTCAAGGTGGATAAGACTGGTCCAAGCAGTGAATTTTAGAACAAGGGTAAAGGAAAGGAAGGGAATACAAAATGAGAGGAGATTCTACATGGAACCAACAAATATAAAGAACCCGTTGATAATGGAGAAGACTTAGCACAACTAAAAAATACTATAATCACACATTCACCTAGGGGGGAGATGAACAAGAGCCTTTTCAATACCTCTGATTTGATTATAGTAAGGGATGAAATAAGTACAGATGAGAGGAATGTTATCTTGGAGTGGGGAGACACACAACCACCACAAGGGTTGCTGAATACATGCACTCAAACTCTGGATCCATCTAAGCTTTCTCAGGAAAAGAACCAAATAGTGGAAATCTTTAATCCCATGCTGCTTCCAGAGAACCTGACTTTAGAGAAGGAAAGCAAGGAGATCAAGGAGGAAACAAATAAAAATAATGGGGATCTTTCTACTCTATAAAAAATGGAGGCACATGAGGTCAACATGGGAAGTGATAATATAGGTGGAACTACTTTTCAATTATAATGGGATCATTTCTTACAAATGGTGGAAAATAGATTCTTCCCTTCTTGTGTGGAGAAACCTAAGGAAGTGCTGGGAAATAGGGGAGAATATGAACCATATTTTTGGATTGACACTATTGGAACACTTGTGAAAGACATTCCCATTTCTCCCATCAGGAACTTAGGTGATTCCTTTGAGGAAGTGAAAGATAGTGGAGGGAACAATGTTGAAAGAAATTTGAATGAGGGAATTGAGGAATACGAGGATCAAAATGCAGATGAATTTTTGGGACTCTCAGGTTAGTAGGGGATTTTTGATGTAAGGGTGATAAAACAGTCTAATTCCTCAATTGATAAAGAGAAAGTAGGGGAGAAGAAAAAAAGGGGAGCAAGCACCCTTAAAATGCGTCTTGCCAAGGTTGGCTGTGCAAGCGGCCAAAGAAAATTGAGATCGGGAAAAGGCCAGGACTTTTCCTGGGAGTTATGAGGCCCCTTTTGTGGAATATTAGGGTCTGCAATGCCCCTAAAAAATTCCATTTGATCAAGAAATTTATTGATCAAATGAAACAAGAGATAGTCTTGTTACAAGAAACTAAACTTAAGATAGAGGAATGTGCTCTTTTTGTTCAGAAATTTTATAGGTGGAAGTGTTCCTTTGTAGAGGCGATAGGTGCCTTAGGGGGACTTGGGATTTTATGGAATCCATCTACTATATCACTATTATGCAACAAGGTAGATTTTGGGTTTGGGCCAAGACTGACTCAAAAACAACTGCTGCCTAGGATTAATATTATCAATATTTATGGGCTAAATGATCCAAGGCTCAAACAAATCATCTGGGAAGAAATTTCAAACATCTTCTGCAGTTTCCCTGTGGAGATGTTTCTACTAGGGGGAGACTTTAATGCCATTGTTAGGGTAGAATACAAACAGGGGGAGTGGGATGGGTTGGAAAAATCCAGAGAGATTTCAACAACTTCATTATGGATAACGATTTAGTGGAACTGGAATTAAGGGGAGGAGATTTTACTTGGACTTATAGAAGGCTAGATTTCAATAAAATTTCTAAAAAGCTTGACCGATTTCTAATATATGGGGACTAGGCTACAACAAACGGGATTTGCAATGTTGAAATCTTTCTCTTCACGGGATCAAATAATTTTTCCATTTGTTTGAGGATCCATGATGATTCTACTCTAGAGAGATGTCCATTTAAATTTGAAGCAATACGGCTCAAAGCTGAAGGCTTTGATGATCTAATAACAGACTGGTGGACCCATGCTCTAGCAAGAGTTGGTAATAAGGCTTTCCTCTTCAGTAAAAAATTATAATACCTCAAGGAGCGGGAAAAACTGTAATAGAGAAAACTTTCAAAATATGTTTATTGAAAAGGATAGGCTACAAAGGGAATTAAAAACCCTCAATGAGCTTGTCATCACCCAAGGAATGAATAATGTAGAATTCATGGAGGAGTAGAGACTTGCGAAAGAATATTCTGAAATCTTAGCAAGAGAGGAAATTTTTTGGAGACAGAAGTCAAGAGAGCTATGGGTAAAGGATGGGGACCGTAACACAATTTTTCTTCACAATTCAACCAAAGTGAAAAGGGCGGAAAATCAGATTTTCTCTATTAAACACCACCACAGGCACCTACTAGAATCGACATAGGATATCAATGGGGAAGCTATTAGATACTTATCAAATATTTTTGGTGAAGAAAGACAACAACCTTGTAATATTGAGGAAATACTAAACACTATCCTGAATTGCATTAATGAAGCACAAAATGCCTTGTTAATGACCACTACAGCTCTGGGTGAGGTTAAGGGTGCACTTTTTGGTATGGGAGGAGATAAATCACCTAGTTTGATGGCTTCATAGCATTGTTTTTCCAACATTTCTGGAATTTAGTCGGTGTGGAAATTTGGGAGGTAGTGGAACAAGCCAGAATGAGGGGCTTCATTTTTAAGGTCTTCAACAATACTTTTTTTTCCCTCATCCCTAAAAAGGAGGTAATTTCTGATTTTGCTGACTTTCGGCCTATAGCCTTATGAAACACAAGTTATAAAATAATATCAAAAGTTATAACTAATAGACTCAAACAAGTTGTGGAAAGTGTAACTTCAGAGGAACAAAGTGGCTTTTCCCTTGAAAAGTCTATCTTTGAAGGAATCATTGTATCTCATGAAGCCATTCATTCTATTAGGAACACAAAATAGATATGATGATGGTAAAGCCAGACATAAGGAAAGCTTACAATAAAGTTGATAGGGATTTTCTCTTAAAAGTTTTGAAAAAGTTTGAAGTCGCAGATCAATGGATCTCTTGGATTGGTAGTTGATTATCTAGTGTTAGACTCTTGATTCTAGTTAATGGCAGTCCGCTGGGTTTCTTTGAAAATTTTAAAGGCATAAGGCAGGGTGACCCTATTTCACCTTTTTCATTTATTATAATGGAAGAAGTTCTAGGAAGATTAATAAAATCTAAGAGGAGGGCGGGATAGTGTCACAAAATTAAGGTGGCAGTTGGAGAACCCCCATCTCCCACCTTCAATTCCCTGACAATACTTTTTTGGCAGGGGAAGCGAGAAGCAAGACTCGTGAAATCTACAATTCATAGTTATAGTTTGGCCTTAGGATAATGTATTAATTGGCTAAAATTGGAGAATTAATTATTCAACATGCCACCCTAATGACAAAGGGAGATTTGTACTATTATGGGAATGAGGAAAGGATCTCTTCCTATAAAATTTTTGGGTATTCCACTTTTTGGGGGTGCCTGTAAGGCTGACTTGTGGGATAACCTCATTTCTTCATGCTCAAATAAGTTGATTGTGTGGCGTGGAAAATGGATCTCTTTAGCTGGAAGAATTCTTATGTTGAAATAAGTTATTTCTTCTATTCCTATATTCCCCATGATGTTCTTAAAGATCCCTCCCTGAGTCATTCAAAAATTTGGGCAACTTATGCATAAATTTTTATGGAATGGTGCTAACCAAGGTGACAAAATTCCACTTCTAGCCTGGGAAAAGATCTGCAAAACCAAAAGGGGGGGGCACTGGTTTGAGAGATTGGTAGCTTATGAATACTGCCTTGGGTGCCAAGCTGGTCTGGTCTATTTACAAACAACCAGATAGAATGTGGGTCAGAATTATTAAAACCAAGTATCAGGATTCGTCTAAAAATAACAGGATCATCACTACAAGGAACCTTCCTCCAGGATCAACAATGTGGAAATTTATTAATTCATGAAACCATGTTATCACAGAGCACATTTCATGGAAGATTGGTAATGGTCAGCAAGCAAAATTCTGGGAGGATTCTTGAAATGGAGACCAAGCACTCAAGCACGAGGCTGAATTGCACGATTTGAGGATGTATTTTGTTAGAAATTGGGGGGATAAAGTGCCAGATTATGTTGTTAAAAAAGAAGTCCTATATGGTAGGGAATGGACATGGAAAAATATTGAAAATGAAATCTTATGAGACCAACAAAAAATGCTCATGGAAGGGGTTTTTGAAGCTAGATCTTGTATGTTTAATAATGAGGAAGATCACTTAATTTGGTGTGGATCTGAAAGTGGTGAATATTCAGTGAAATTAGGCTACCAATTACTAGATATTGTTGATGAGGAAGAAAGGTTTCCAACAATAATTTTCTGGGGAAATTATTGCCTTCCCAAAGATGGAGTGTTTACTTGGTTGGCCTCCAGGGGTAGAATTCTTACTGGGGAACATAGAAAAAGGTTGGGTTTTATAGGACCGACAAAATGTGTCTTGTGTGGAGAGGCTGAAGAAAGTGTAGATCACCTTTTGATTCAATGTAAATATGTTTCTCAGTGTTGGGAAATGATTTAGCAAAGGTTGAAATGGCAGGGCCCTTTAAAAAAAAAAGTTAGAGACTTCTTCCTTAGCTGGCCCTCTCCTCCATGTAAATCCCTTATGGCTATAATTTGGGACATATGTCCTTCTATATTTGTTTGGGAGATATGGAAAGAATGTAATAGGAGGATTTTCTTAGATAAGAGGGAATATATGGACAACCTATTTTTTAAATCAACCATTCAATTGAGGAACTGATGACTGTCTCGACAAGCAAGAAGACATTAAAGTGTCCTTTCTCCAAAAATGATAGAAGAATTTAGAGTTTTTGGCCAGGCATTAAGATTCAGTGACATAAGAATGTTGAGTCCAAATAAAAAAATCTTTCAAGGAAGAACCGTGTAAGATGGAAAGCACCATAATTTGGATGGGTAAAACTAAATTTTGACGGAGCAGCAAGAGGCAACCCAGGAGTGTCGGGGGTTGGAACAATTGCCAGAGACTGGAATGAGAATACTTTGGCCTATTGCATAGAAATTTTTTTTGATGGCACAAACAACATGGCTAAAGAAAATGGTGCTCTTTTAGGAGTTAAAATGAGCTTGAAATTAGGTGTTAAAAAATTTCACTTGGAGGGAGACTCTTTAGTTATTGTTTCAGCCATCATAAATAAGAAAATTTGTGGCTTGGCATTTGCAAACACCAATTAACTTGCTTATTGAGATGCTTAAATAGTTTGAGGATTATAAAATCTCCCATATTATAAGAGCTAGGAATAAAGATGCAGACACACTTTCTAATTGGGCTACTAATTTTGTCCTGACTTCCCAATTTGAAATATTGAGAGATCTTACCGTTGAGGACGTGGGGGTTGGTTTAGTCTCAACTACCCAAATTATGATTTGAATTTTGGGAATGATTAGTATAATTGGAGTAGTTTGTGCATTGATTTCAAAGATTTGGGTATTGATGCATATGGCAGGTCATTTGAGAAAGGTCCCATCCATTGTTAGAATATAGCCTGCACAACCTGGAGTTTTTATGGGAATGGTCCTTTTGGCGGTGATCAGAGGGTTTGTTAACATGTGTGAGAAGTCAAATAGGCATGATAACTATCGGAAATTTGATCCAACATCCTCTCATGATTATTGCTGGGCACTTTTTGTACTATTATCACCTACATTCATAGCATTAAAAAGCTAAAAGTGATCTTTTTGATTGTCAGTTATCTCTGAGATCACTTGGAAAGGAAATTATGTAAGATGTGATGATGTTGAATTTGACATGCTTCCTAAACCATCTTCAAGATGTTGTTGTTATTTAACATTCCTAGATGGGATTGCAACTTTACTGTGACATCTCATTTTATTCTATCTCTATCATCCATAATTTTTCTAACACCCTTGGTGTGCGTGAGAAACTGTGATTATACTTTATTTTGTAGGAACTTGTAGCAACATGGAAGTTGCATTTACTTTGAAACCAAGTGCACGGAAGCATAAAAAGGGATTCTTCAGCCTGGTCAAGGTGGAAAGACTTCACAAGTTGCTTTAGTGGAAAAGAAAGGAGATGGAGGAGGTAGTTTTTGAAATGCTAGGTCCTATTTTCCAGGCGACAATTCACAGAGGTAGACTCAATGTTGACATCACATCGATGTTATTATCATGGGCTTTGGAAATTTGTGTGGAGAGTAATGAAATAAGGGAGGTTATGCAAGTGCTATTTACAAATGATGTTCTAGGTGGGATGGAGACATTCCTAGAGTGGGCATGGCCGGGAAGAGGATTTGATGTCACTAAGGGTATAACAGATGAAGTGGTGGCTATGGAAGAATGACTTCTTCCTTTCATTCGTTGGCCACAGAGAGTTAACATGGGAGACTATGAGATTGAAAGGTTAATTGGATGGGAGAGCATCAAATATGCAATCCAAAATCGCCCTGCTCCCAGAAATGCATGTGGTGTGGTGTCATTTGTGTGAGTTCCAAGACGTCACTGCTCAACTAGAGAGGTTGAAAGGATTAGAAGGAGCTAAGAGGGGACTTTAGGCCTTGTAGAAACTTTTTTGATGCGGGGTGGCACTTTTGATAGTGATATTTTTCTTCTTCTTTTTGTGCAGTGTGAAGAGAGCAGGGTGCTAACCTGAAGATATTATGCCTATTACCGTGCCACTTAGTGTTTGCAGGTTGATGTAGTATATGCCTGATCTTTTCGGTTGAATCAGATTTTTGGTTTGTTTTCACTAATTTTTTATAGTTTATACTTGCCCCCTTCTGTTTCCTTTGGAGGCTTAAATGTGGTTGGCTTTTTATTTTTACATTTAGTTCTTTTGATATTGCGGTGGTGACACTTCCCACCTAGCCATTGTAATCTGTAATTGGTATTTTAGGGGTTTAATATTTATAGACTAGATATTTGAATCATACTTGAAATGTATTACGTCTTATTTTGAATAAAAACTACTATTAACGATAAAAAAAGTACTATATATATGTCAATTTTATTATGTTCCTTTAAATAAAAAAAGGTTGCTGTAAAAATGATAGACTGGTGTCTTGATTTAATTATTTTTTCATATTTTTAAAATTGAATAAATAAATAAATTTCATGTGTAAAAAAAAAAATTAAACAAAAAAAAACATATATTGGAGTGGGTGGCGGGGGCCACCACACCCCCAACCACCCATTGTACTAGGCTGCGATACCCACTGCACAAGGCAGTGGGTCACAGGGGTCCACGGTACCCACTGTAGTGCAATGGGCCCATGGTACCACCGCGGTACCTACTGCAATGCAATGGGTCACACATGGGGACCACGATGGGGGTTTAAAACTAGAGAAAACTTTAAGAAACCCCCTTCTAGGAAAAGGTGTAAAATATTGGCAAATCCTTCATTATTTTTTTTTGGGGGGGGGGGAATTTAATATTGTTGGCAAAAGTTTTTAATTTGAACGGAAAAAAATTATTTGTACTGGCGATTTTTTTTCAATTATATGAAAATTCTATAAAATCTTGGTGAATCTTTCATTATTGAAAAAAATCAAGGTGAAAGACACACATACTGAGAAACTGTTATTATTCGATGGGGGTTTGGGGGCAGCACCCCCAAGACGGGGTCTAGGAACCAACCCTACTTTTTATAATCATTAGATGATCCCAGATGGATGGCATAAATTCTATTTCGGGCCAAGGTTTAAAAGGACACAAAGATTCCCCCAAAAGTCTCTGAAATAGAGACACATGTCAAATCTATTTCGAGACAAAGTTTTCAAAGTCATAAAGTTTCATTGAAATTCTCTGAAATAGAGACACATGTCACGTAACCTGTACCCTAACCTTAAATATCGACCACATATTGGCGAATATGGTTGTCAATTATGACAAGCTTTGGAAATTGTAGGAGAAATGTTTCAATTTATAGTGTCCAACAATTAATTTGATTGGCGATATTGTGATAGAAAAGGATAAAAATACATAAACCAATAGGCGATGGGCCTGGGCATTTGACCCAATATTTATAAAGTCTGGGCGACATGGACAACCTGATTTACACATTATGTTCACCAAATCTTGGGTCGCGGACATGAGAGATTCGCCAAATGGCGAATATTCATCACTAAAGTTTTCCCTATTTAAAACCTGCGGGCCCACGACTCCCCGGTTCCCCCTCCACTTTTATTTTTAAATTTTTTTTTCATGTTTATTTTTAATTAAAATTTAATAACTTCGAATTATATTATATTTGTCAAGTTTATTAATATTATTATATATTTTTATTTAATAATAATAGATTAATATTAATTAATATTATTATTAACATATATTAAAAATTTAATATTTAATGTTATTAATATTAAATTATTATTAGTTTTGATTAATAGGTAAAACCAGGTTTGGAAGGGCCCCGAAACCCTTTACAACCAAAGCATAAGAAAAAAAACATTACAAAACACTACTAAAAAGTAGGAAACGAGAAAAAAAAACCCTACATAAGATAACAAAAAACAACCCGAAACAACTAGCAGAGCCCAGCAAAAAAAGAAGCACCCAACAAAGCACCCAGATCAGATTCCAATGCTAGCTAGAGAAAGATTACTCTTCAGAGTATCATCCATTATGTCTTCATTCTCCTCCATCCTCCTGATGATGGTGTTGAGATCATTGACATTCTTGTTAACAGGTAGGGAGTGTTTTTTTAATACTGGCCCTAATTCTAGTTGCCAGCCTTCTGCTTTCCTCCAGGATATCATCCCTGTGGTCTCCAATATTCCCTAACCCATTCTCCAGAACCTTCACCAGGGCTTTGAGGTTGGAGCTATTAGCTTTCATGTTATCTTTTCTATGTTGGAGAATCTCGAAAATGGTGTTCTTGAGCTTGTCCATTGATGTGAGTGTTCCAAATGGCTTGCTTGCACAATCTCCTAAGAAGATCTTCTTTATCTTTTTCAAGGATCCTAATCTCCTCTAGGTCCTTATTAGGCTTATATAATTAACTAAGTCCTAATCCTACTCTCCTCTAAGAGTCTCCACTTTGTGCTTCACCTTTGAAAGACTAACACCCTAGTAGTTACTTCACTTCCTCACTTCTCCTACTTACACTTAGAAGTGTCTAAGTGCCAATTTCCACTCTAACACTCATGAATCACTTGCAGGGGTGTCCATCACCATGTAGAAATTGCATTTTATCATAATTGATTCCATCTTGAGGGATCTCATACCCATTTTCAATCAAGTCCAAGTTTTTATCTTTAGGAGGCCTAATTGAGCTTACTTCCTTGTAGCCCTTGTTAGTGTGTTTTTCTCAGTTCTTTCAAAATGTTTCCAAAGAAATTGGAAATCTAAGACCATATCCAGATACCCTTTTCCATTTTATAAAGGATTTTGTAGGTTTTAGTTTTAGAAGTCCTCCGTACATAGGATTCCTACAAACTAGGGTCAATAGGGCTAATAGGCCTAATTTCTAGGACAGTCTGCAACACTATGCAAAACTTGTTTAAAACTTGGTCTCCATGATTGGTATGAACTCGACCATATCAAGATGTTAAGGTAACACTAAACCCTAACTAGAAATGTACTTTGACCGTACATTACTTCACTACCCTACATGTGAATGCTCACTGTTTCACCTCCAAACCACTAACTAGATAGTGCATGCTCGCCTAAGGCTTGGATCTAAAAATAGAAAATCAACTTTCCTTGAATCCTAAATCTACACATATGTACACTACTGACTCCCCTAACATATACATCTACCCTTAGGTGTTTCCCATTGTTATATTTCATGGGGGAGCCATGACTTGACTGACTGGTCAGGATAAGACCAGTGAGTCCCCTAAACACAAAAAAATTTGAACTAGACCTCAAAATACCTCAGAAAAACTAACTTACTAAATGAACAATGTTACAAACTATCTTAAGAACACCAAACAATCATCAGCCCAAAGCTTTCAATCCATACAATGACACTGTTTCAATGAAATGCTCGGGATTCTCAGAAAACCAAAATTGCAAAGCTCTATTCCAACTTCACACTTGTTACAATGACTGACTAACTGGAGGATTCAAGTCTTTTCCTACATTAGATGCCTTCTTCCTTAATTCTAGGCCTTGTTGGTCGATTCCCCATTCCTAGTTTCAAGGAGAATTCAAGGTAACTGTGTTGCATGCAACATTTGCAATAATTGCAAATGTTGTCATGACAACAATTTAGCAACTTTTGGCATCTTTTCCTTTATGCCTTCTCCCTACATTTTAGGAAATCTAACCTCTCCATTTCGAGGATCCAAGATCAATTAAGGCTCCAAAGCATCTCTATTTCCACATTTAAGAGTTTAGGACACATTCATGACTCCAATCCCACATTTAGCAACTAATCCTAATAAAATGAAAAACTACAAACAATGGCTATTGTTGTGACCTTAGTCCTAATGACTAACTCACTTAGCCTACATGGAAATGACCTACTAAAGTCTAAACACAAACTAACCTATCTTGACTTGGCCAATGTCAAGTACAAGCCAAAATGAAAACAACTTGGAGGTTAGCCTAGGTGTGCTCCTGCACCATCCTCCCCAAACAGAAAGTTCAATCCAACCTTGGATTGAGGATGCTTGGATCAATCCCCATTTTGTTGAACTTTGATTCTTTGACCCATACTGCATCAACATTGGTTTGATCATGCCTTTTGATCAAGTTCTCCTTATACTCTTTGGTTCTAGTCTTCTTGTATACTCTTGTATCTAGTATGCTGTTAGCTCCTATGATTGTAGTAGAGGGTAATTGTAGCTCTTCCACATCTCTGATCACTTCTTGGAGACTTTGATCCATGTCTTTCTATGGTCCTTTTTAATGGACTAAGTCTGCAATGTTGAAAATAGGTGACAGTCCACTGTCTTTCGGGAGCTCAACTTTGAATGCATTTTCACCATACTTAGCCAAGATAGGATAGGGACCTATCCTTCTCATCTACAACTTGTGAGGGACTCTCTTCTGAAGTCTGGATTTGTTAAGATGCACCATGACCATGTCACCCACATTGAACTAAACTATTCTTCTACTTTCATCAATCTTTGCTTTATGTTTCAAGGTGTTCTCTGTCAGAGTTTTCTGGACTGTATCATGTATTTCTTGCATTGTACAAGCAAAGTCATCTGCATATCCACTTGCCTTCACTCCATCCTTTAAGTCTCGCAACTCATATACACCTCTAGAGTGTAATCCATACACTATCTCAAAGGGTCTCTTCCCTGTTGATCTATTTATGGTGTCATTGTAGGCATACTCAGCCTATCCAATCAATTGATCCCATTGCTGTCCATACTCCTTTGTCAAGCACCTTAGTAGATTTCCAAGGCTTATATTCACCACTTCGGTTTGACCATCAGTTTGGGGATGGTAGGCAGACCCAAAAGATAAATTAATGCCTAATCTTTTCCAAAGAGTCTTCCAAAAATGATTCATAAGTTTGGTGTCTCTATCAGACACAATGTTCTTAGGTATCCCATGGATTCTTACTATCTCTTTGAAGAAGAGAGAGGCTATTTGGATGGCATCATTAGTGGTCTTGCATGGCACAAAGTGAGCCATTTTACTAAACCTATCCACAACTACATAAACACTATCCATGCCTTGTCTTGTTTTGGGTAACCCACTACAAAATCCATGCTCAAGCAATCCCAAGGCCTAGTAGGAATGGGTAGTGGTTGGTAAAGGCCAGCATTTGAAGAAGTGCCCTTGGCTCTCTGACATACAATGCAATTCTCCACATACCTCTTAACATCAAGGTTCATTCTCGGCCAATAGTAGAACCTTTGAACTAGTTCTTGTGTCTTAGTGATCCCAAAGTGACCACTCAATGCACCATTGTGCTTTTCTTGTATCATATTCTCCCTAATAGAGCCTCTAGGGACACATAACTGATTTCCCTTAAACAAAAGGTTACTTTGCAAAGTGTATTCAACATACTTGCTATGAAAATGGTTCTTGTATTTAGCACATACCTTGCAAATGTCTGCAAAGTCCTCATCTTCAGCATATAGATCCTTGAAGTGATCTATTCCCATGCTCTTCAACTAAATCTCTTGGATGGTAAGAGCTCTTCTTGAAAATGCATCTACAACTTTATTAAGGACACCTTTCTTGTGTTTGACGTTAAAGGTGTAAGCTTGCATATATTCCACCCATTTCATGTGCTTGTGGCTCAAATTCTCTTGAGAATTCAGAGAACTTAAGGCTTGATTGTCTAAATAGACAATGAACTCCTTGGGTAGCAAATAGTGCCTCCACTTTCTCAAAGCTTGAACTAATGCATACAACTCAAGATCATAAGAAGAATACTTCTTCTTTGTTTCACTCAACTTCTCTAAATGAAATGCTACTAGTCTACAATCTTGGCTTAGGATAGCCCCAATAGCTATGTTTCCTGCATCACATTCAATTGTGAAAAAATTCTCGAAGCTTGGCAAGACTAACACAGGTTGAGTAGAAATCTTTTCCTTTAATAACTCAAAGCTTTTGTTGGCTTGTTCAGTCCATGCAAACTTGGTCTTCATCCCTCCTTTGATTGTTTCTAACATAGGAGCACAAATAGCACTAAATTGCCTTATGAATTTCCTATAATACTGAGAAAGGCCATGAAAAATTCTTACCTTGGTTGCTGTCCTTGGAGTAGGCCAATTCATGATGGCTTCCACTTTACTCTTGTCCATTTTCAAATTACCATGAGATAGAACAAGGACTAATACTCTTCCTTATAAGACCTTGTTCTAACAACTCTTGAATTTGACTAGCTATTTCCTCATTCTGTTGAGGGGTCATCTTGTAGGCTTCCTTATTAGGTAGGGTAGCTCTAGGAATAAGGTCAATCTTATGGCTTATGGGTCTTATAGGGTGTAATTTTGATGGCTGTCCATCACTTACAATACCTTCATACTTCTGCAACATTTCTTGTATCTCTTGTGGCAGCTTTGTCCTCTTCACCATTTTGTCTTCCACTTCCTTGGGCTTCAACATTAGTGCAAAGCCAACTCATTCTCCTTCCTCCATGGCTTCCAATAAATCTTTCTCACTCACCATTAGTACATTAGGACCTTTTTTCTTCACCTCTATATCTTCTAACAATGACTGGATTTTGAAAGTCATGTTATCCTTCTTGAAAGTATAGGAGTTCTTCACTCCATCATGGGTAGCTTGGCAGTCAAATTGCCATGGCCTACCTAGGAGAAAATGACATGCATCCATGGGTAGTACATCATATAGTACCTTGTCCTTATATCTCCCTATAGAGAACTCCACCCATGCTTGTTCGTTGACTAAGACATATTGAGCCATGTGACCTTGTAAGGATGGGTATGAGGTATCCTTGTCATGCCTAACTTGCTGATAGCTTCCTCTAACACAATGTTGTTAGTAGACCCCGAGTCTACAATGAATCTACATACTTTTCCCATCACCTTACATTTGATTCTAAATAGAGACCTCCTTTGGCTTTGCTCCTCCTTGACTGGTTCCTTGATCAATGTTCTCATCATGAGGTTCTCACCTTCTTCTAAATTTAATGGTAGCTCAAGGTGTTTATCAGTTGTATTTGTGTCTTCTTAGACTAGATTAGTCCTCTTGTTATCTCCTTGAGAAGTACTACCCTTCTCTGGACACCTATAGGCATGGTGTCCCATTTGGTTACAATGGTAACATTTCATATTGGTAATATAATTGCGTCTTCCTTGTCCACCACTCCTACCTCTAAAAATTGAGTTCCTTCCTCTTCCACCTGTACTAGAACTTGTTTCTTGCTGCTCATTGTATTTGAATTCTCCTTGTGTCCTTGATTCTGAACTCCTTCCACCATAGCCACCTCTTGGTCCTCTACTATCTCTTCCTCTATCGCTTCCTTTAGAACTTTGTTCTTGCTTCCTTTTGCCTTTCTCCTCTATCTTCAAGGCCATTTGATAGCATTGGCAGATGGTTTTGAAGTTCACAAGACTCATGTCTTCTTGAATAGACCATTTGAGTCCATTCAAATACCTAGCTAGCTTGATGCTT